>SJYC01127453.1:0-39451 GCA_006408675.1 Madoqua kirkii | reverse complement strand
TTGCTCCTTTTACTGTCTTTCCATAGGGAAAAGATCTATACTTTTTTTTGAACAATACTTCTTAAAAACTGCAAATATAATTTTAAGGAAAATTAAATAAATTGTATTAATTGAATAATTTAGTAGATTTTCTTCCCATCTTTAACATAAGATACAATTTTCATGAAATGAAATCTGTTACACACAAAAATAATGTGAAAGGTTGATAGATGATTAACACAGGAAAACAAGAATTTTCATTTAATCTTTAAAGTAGTAGCTAGCTCAGAGTTCTGGTAGACCGCATGGGATAGCCAGGGAGCTGTGTTAAAGGACTTGGAGCATTAAAAAATAGCCTGGCCAAAGAACTGGAAAGTTTATTTTAGAAAGTAATACTTTAATGGAAGGGCTCTAGCAACAGCCAGACTCTCTCAGTGCATTCAGTGTCTCCTGAAAGTTTGCTGGAAGCTTTCAGATAACCATCTCCCCTGTCAGGGCATTAGGGCTTGGAGATAGATTGACGAATGCTCAGAAAATAATCAGAAACGGTCCTGTTTCATAGGAGACCATACTTGCCTGAAATGCTCAGGTGCAGTACCAAACAATGGAAAATAATACGCTCAGCCTCTTCAAACCAGCATCTTGTAATCAGCCAGCCCAGACAACAGTGGCTTTCTTTTTTCTTCAGTGCTTTGTTACATTTTCTTGGGCTTACCATTGTCTTTGGAAAGTGGTGTGCAGGAGGATAAGATCCAACGTGAATGGAAGTTATGAGTAGAGCTTAAAGGGAGAGGGAAGAAGCAGAACGGGGTAAGAGGAGATAAACAATGAGAGGTAGGAAACACGTGAAACTGCTCCCAGTGCCCCTTGCTTCCAGCCCAGCAGTCCTGCTGAGTAGTTTATGAAACCAGGGCCGTTTCCCCAGCGGAAGGAGGCAGAGAGCTGAGTCTCGCCCACAGGTACTGTGACCCCTGGCTGATAAATACTGGAGAATATTCCAGTTGTAAATTTGAATGCCGTGAAGGCTTTTGACCAGACAAGGAAAAAGAGTTGATTTCCCCCAGAGCTCACAGTTGATTCTTAGTAAAGCTGAAGCGAATGATGAGATGTCTTTTATTTCCTGACTTAGTGCTACTTCTCGTGTCTAGTGCCTTGTGCTTGTAGGGCATTGAATTGAATGTATAACCTCATTTTAAATCTACAGATACCCTGGGGATTGAGTTGAGTGAGACATTCTACCTTATGTCTCTAATGGGCTCAGAGCCCCACGCTTGTGAGGGAAATACAAGAGTGAGAACATACATACAGTCCTTACCATCAGGGGAATATTCTGAGATCAGATAGCTGAAACCATAAACATGCAGAAGGAAGTATGAGCAGAATTATTCCATATAATTGATAGCTACCCGCTACTGCGTGCCTGTGTTCTCAGTCGCTTCAGTCTCAATAAGATGAAAATGTTATTCGCTCAGTCATGTCCAACTCTTTGTGAACCCCTGGGGGCTAGAACTGTAGCCCACCAGGCTCCTGTGTCTATGGGATTCTCCAGGCAAGAATACTGGAGTGGGTTGCCATGCCCTTCTCCAGGGGATCTTCCCAACCCAGGGATCAAGCCCGCACCTCTTACATCTCCTGTGTTGGCAGGCAGGTTCTTTACCACTAGCACCACCTGGGAAGCCCCATCCAGAGCTATGTGGGTTTTCTTGGTGACTCACATATAAAATAGATAACTTTCTGAGATCAGATAGCTGAAACCATAAACATGCAGAAGGAAGTATGAGCAGAATTATTCCATATAATTGATAGCTACCCGCTACTGCGTGCCTGTGTTCTCAGTCGCTTCAGTCTCAATAAGATGAAAATGTTATTCGCTCAGTCATGTCCAACTCTTTGTGAACCCCTGGGGGCTAGAACTGTAGCCCACCAGGCTCCTGTGTCTATGGGATTCTCCAGGCAAGAATACTGGAGTGGGTTGCCATGCCCTTCTCCAGGGGATCTTCCCAACCCAGGGATCAAGCCCGCACCTCTTACATCTCCTGTGTTGGCAGGCAGGTTCTTTACCACTAGCACCACCTGGGAAGCCCCATCCAGAGCTATGTGGGTTTTCTTGGTGACTCACATATAAAATAGATAACTAATAAGGACCTCCGTATCACACAGGGAACTCAACTCAATATTCTGTAATGGCCAAATGGGAAAAGAATCTAAAAAAGAATTAATATATGTGTCACTGATTCACTTTGCTGTGAAACTAGCTTTGTAAATGAACTATACACCAGTAAAAATATTAAAAAATAAAGATTTACTCCACATAAAGTAAAATATTGTCTTCAGGTACTTATTTGGATGTATAATAGTTGTTGGCTCCCCAAACAATATAAAAAGAGTATTTTATCATTTTTTTTTAGTGGTTTATTTCATGGACCAAAATGTAAACTATTCTGGAGAACTTTGGCAGGAAAGACTTCTTCCCTGGTTAATAGTTTCCAGTTTTAGCCCATATCCAGTGCTGACTATATCAGTTGGCTCCATGTTGAATACCACGGAATATTTAGCCAGAGAAAGCCACGGTTTCAGCCGTGGAACATGGGGTGTAGCTGCCTTGCAGAAATGACTGTGGTTCTGGCAGTCCCTTCCATGGGTAGATGCAGCTGTCTTTTCATTGTGACAGCTGATTGTCATGCATGTGAGCTTTGATTTTGTTTTACTCACTAACCACCATTTCTGGCCTTTTGGTGCTGTATTTATGGGTTTGGAATTTCCAATTTCAATTTCATTCTGATGGTCTGGTCTCATTAGTCCCAGTCCTTCTCCCTGAAGTCAGTTATTGCATATAATTCAAGTCAGGTGTTTCTAAAAATAGGAAGTGAAGAATCATTAACTTGAAAGGAATGGGGTCATCACACACTCCCTGGAGGTCCCTGAGTCTTGGATTTCTCTGTTAAGAAAATTTGATGCAGCCACTTGTAGAAACGTCCCACTTAATTTTTCTTTGCCATCACCTGTTTCTCACATGCTCTGTGCTGGCGTGGCCATCCGATTTCAGAGCAGAGGGTTAATGAAGTTTCAAGCTGCCGATTTACTTTTTGGCTTCTTTGGGGATGTGATTTATGGATCTGGGCAGTGCCACAAAGTCATGGGAGTATTTTAAGGAATGTGCCAGATTTAGCATTGTCTGTTAAACCACAGTCATAAAATTACCACTGTTCAGGCACTCTGGCTGTGTATGTTATAATTTGCATTAATTTAGGTGCTGTTGAATGATTAGAGAACCATAAAGTGCCATTAAAGTGACTTAGCAATTTGCATCGTGACATTCTAGTTAGTCACATGTTTCTAGCTAAATGTGAGGCCACAGGCAAGTATGTGTTTGCCTCTGCAAGCTTACCAGGCAAGGAGGGGAAATCATTGGAAAAGAAAGTAAATATTCATCCCAACCAGTTCTAATAACTTCTTTTATCAAACCGGCCTTTAGGATTTTATAATGACATTTGAGGAATCTTATTTAATTATAAACTTAAGATTCATTTTTAAAAGGCCACACTGCAAAATGGACACTAGTCATCTCTTTTGGAATTGGGGTGTGTTAACCTAAACTGCTAAAAGAGAAGTTTCTGTTTATTTTAATATGCATTTACTAGGCTCCTTTTTTGAGCAAGGAACTTGTCTCTGAGGAACAATTATTTGATAAGTTTTAAAACTGAAATGTGCAGAGTCAGATTTTGACTGAGAAGATTTATACTGTTTGAAATGTTTTAAACTTATATTTTAGCCATTAATTTGCTTGATTTTTATTTCTTTTTTTTTTTTTCTAAAAAAATGTATATGTCTACTAAAGTACTTGTACTGGTACCTGCAATCTACTTGGCTGCTGCTGCTGCTAAGTCGCTGCAGTCACGTCCGACTCTGTGCGACCCCATAGATGGGAGCCCACCAGGCTCCCCCGTCCTTGGGATTCTCTAGGCAAGAACACTGGAGTGGGTTGCCATTTCCTTCTCCAATGCATGAAAGTGAGAAGTGAAAGTGAAGTTGCTCAGTCGTGTCCAACTCTTAGTGACCCCATGGACTGTAGCCTACCAGGCTCCTCCACCCATGGGATTTTCTAGGCAAGAGTACTGGAGTGGGGTGCCATTGCCTTCTCCAATCTACTTGGAAATGCATCAAAAAGAAGATGGATCTTGGAAAGATAGAGCAATGGCTAAGTAGATAGATCTTCATGAGACAAAATATGGTGAAATGTCAGTGGCAGAATCTCAGTGTTGATTATGCAGCTTTCTTTCTTTCAACTTGAGTGTGTATTTGAAGTTTTCCAAAATGAAATTTTGGAAATAATAATACCCTCATTCAGTTTAGAAATAGAATACTATTTCTTTCTCTGAAGCCAGTTTAATTTTAATGTAAGGAAGATATTACTTTTTATTTGTATCAAAGCTATAAATATAGGTGCTTAGAAATCAAATAGTAATGTAAGATTTATTACAAAGCAGAGGGTTTGTCAATCCTGCCTTTCTATGCAAGTCCTCTTCCCTAGGCTTTCATTTTTTAAAAGCTATTTGCCTCCATAAACTTTAAAAATATGCTGATTCTTCTATTTCTTGACTTATCTTCCTTATCGTTTGCTTAATTTTCTCCCTCATCCTGAGACATCCTTATCACAAATATTTATTAAGTCAGTAGTTAACATGTGAATTTTATTGCTGCATCAATTAGCACACTATCATTGTTTCATTTATTATACAATCTGCTATTTTTGTTTAGAGTTATTGTTGCATTTTTAAAAAATGCTTTAGTCTTCTATGTATATATACAAATGCTTCTGAGATATGTGAAACACTGATCAAATGATTTTCCATCAGAGTATGTACTAATTCTATTTCTTTTGGAAACCTTTCTTAGAAACCTCCATTCTCCTACTCATTAAGATTGGGTTGAGCTATTGTTGGCCCTTCAGTTTCCTTGGGACCCTCCTTCTGACCTTTTAACTTCTCTATAGTGAAAATTGGATGCAAAACATCACTACTTAAATATTAAGAGTGGGATGCTATTCCATTTAATTTTTCTTAAAAATTTTGATCGTGCTTTGCGGCGTGTGGGATCTTAGTTCTCAGACCAGGAATAGAACCCATGTCCCCTGCAGTGGAAGCTCAGAGTCACCTCCTCTGGGCCACCAGGGAAGTCCTTCCATTTGATTTTTAAATTGATCACAATGTAGTATGAGTTACCAAATAATATGCTTCTTTGGAAGAAAGTAACTCATCTTGCCTGGAAAATCCCATGGATGGAGGAGCCTTGTAGGCTGTAGTCCATGGGGTCGTTAAGAGTTGGACACGACTGAGCGGCTGCACTTTCACTTTTCACTTTAATGCATCGGAGAAGAAAATGGCAACCCACTCCAGTGTTCTTGCCTGGAGAATCCCAGGGATGGGGGAGCCTGGTGGGCTGCCGTCTATGGGGTCGCACAGAGCCGGACACGACTGAAGCGACTTAGCAGCAGCAGCAACTCATCTTAGTAATTGAATATTAGATGTATGTTAAATGCATTTGAATGTCTTCTCACCAGAACTAATTAGCCTCATTTACCGAAGAAGCTGATGAAAATGGAGTAGTATAAGCAAAACATTTTTCCTTTTTACTTCATGCTTTGACTTCATTTAAAGTGAATGAATGTGAGTTCTATTAAGATCTCCTATGCTTCTTCCAGATACAGAATGCATCAGCACAACTTGTATGCGAGGCTTCTCTAGATGCCTCCTTGAGGGCTGTTCCACAAGAGAGTTATCCCTCTTTCACAAGGGAAGCCCCTGACTTGGCAGTGTCGTCCTTAACATTTAGTTGTGTTTTATGGGTTCCTGGCTGGTTATGCCCTTTGGTTAGCCCTGTGCACAGCATCGTTATTTGAAGGTTCTCTCTCAGTGATTTACTGTCACTCTCACTGTCAGTTCTTTTTGCAAGTAAAAGTTCATGCACAGAAGAGCAATAGCTAGCTAGTGCTTGCATGGGACATAGAGAGAGGTCACTGAGGCTGGGTAATTGTGATTTTTCTAAGGCTAAGTGGTTGTTACGGACCTGGCCACTAGTTTCTCAACTGAGTTAATAGGCAAATATCCTTTCCTTTTTTTGAAGGGATGGGGGCGGGGGTGGGGGGAACTTCCCTGATAGTTCAGTTGGTAAAGAATCCGCCTGCAATGCAGGAGACCCTGGTTCAATTCCTGAGTCGGGAAGATCCCCTGGAAAAGGGATAGGCTACCCACTCTGGTATTCTTGGGTTTCCCTCGTGGCTCAGCTGGTAAAGAATCCGCCCGCAATGTGGGAGACCTGGGTTTGATCCCTGGGTTGGGAAGATCCCCTGGAGAAGAGAAAGACCACCCACTCTAGTAGTCTGGCCTAGAAAATTCCATGGACTGTATAGCCCACGGGGTGGCAAAAAGTCAGACACAACTGAGCGACTTTCACTTTCACTTTGATTTCCTGGTGGCTCAGACAGTAAAGAATCTGCCTGCAGTGCAAGCGACCCAGGTTCAGTCACTGAGTCGGGAAGATCCCTTGGAGAAGGAAATGGCAACCCACTCCAGTGTTCTTGCCTAAAGAATTCCACAGACAGAGGAGCAGGGATCGCAGAGTCAGACATGACTACTTTTACTATCCTTTCTTTAAATCAGGTTGCAATAAAAAGAAAGGAAAGGTGAAAATTATTTTATCCTCACTTTATCTTGTGAGACATAATACACGTTTCTGCTGCTATCCGGAAGTTGTTTTTGTTTAGTTGCTAAACAGGGTTCGGATGAAACCTTCCGTAAGCCAAAGCAGCAGTTACTTTGGAATGCGTGTTGCTCATGGGTGCACAGAGTAAATCCAACATAAGGCGCAGATACTCACAGACACAGTTCAAAGCTATGGCGACTTGATGCTGAGACATCGAGTGTAGTTACCAGGAGGGAGTTTGGTGGTGCCACTGTCTTACTGTTCAGGGTGTGCACTGCCTCTGTGAGAGCTTGCTGCAGAACGAATGTGGGGACTTCCCTGGCAGTCCAGTGGCTAAGACTCTGTACTCCCAATTCAGGAGTCCTGGGTTCGAACCCTGGTCAGGGAACTAGATCCCATGTGCCACAATTAAGGGTTTGCATGCCACAGTGAAAGCAACAAAAGTTCCTGCATACTGCACTTAAAAATGGTCCCGTGTGCCACAACTTGCAACTAAGATCTGGCACAGCCAAATAAATAACTGCTAAATATCCTCAACAGCAACAAATGCTGAAAACTACTTTACCCTTTACTTTTTCTTCATAAAAGTGAAAATCCTTTATGGATTTCGTTCACTTAGTAGTCTTTTGTAAAAGCAAAGTGATGTTCAATTCAGGAGTCCTGGGTTCGAACCCTGGTCAGGGAACTAGATCCCATGTGCCACAATTAAGGGTTTGCATGCCACAGTGAAAGCAACAAAAGTTCCTGCATACTGCACTTAAAAATGGTCCCGTGTGCCACAACTTGCAACTAAGATCTGGCACAGCCAAATAAATAACTGCTAAATATCCTCAACAGCAACAAATGCTGAAAACTACTTTACCCTTTACTTTTTCTTCATAAAAGTGAAAATCCTTTATGGATTTCGTTCACTTAGTAGTTCTTTTGTAAAAGCAAAGTGATGTAAAGTGAACTTTGGAGAAAAGCAGGGCATACCTGTGGTGACTGCAGCCATGAAATTAAGAGACACTTGCTCCTTGGGAGAA
Source organism: Madoqua kirkii (assembly GCA_006408675.1). Classification (NCBI taxonomy): domain Eukaryota; kingdom Metazoa; phylum Chordata; class Mammalia; order Artiodactyla; family Bovidae; genus Madoqua; species Madoqua kirkii. The sequence continues at coordinate 31,745 of SJYC01127453.1, read as the reverse complement.
AAATTATGACCAACCTAGACAGCATATTAAAAAGCAGAGACATCACTTTGCCAGCAAAGGTCAGTCTAGTGAAAGCTATGGTTTTTCCAGTAGTCATGTGTGGATGTGAGAGTTGGACTATAAAGCTGAGCACCAAAGAATTGATGCTTTTGAACTGTGGTGTTGGAGAAGACTCTTGAGTCCCTTGGAATGTAAGGAGATCCAACCAGTCCATTGTAAAGAAAATCAGTCCTAATTGGAAGGACTGATGCTGAAGCTGAAACTCCAATAGTTTGGCCACCTGATGTGAAGAAGTGACTCATTTGAAAAGACCCTGATGCTGGGAAAGAGTGAAGGCAGGGGGAGAAGGGGATGACAGAGAATGAGATGGCTGGATGGCATCACCGACTCAATGGACATGAGTTTGAGTAAACTCCAGGAGTTGGTGATGGACAGGGAGGCCTGGCGTGCTGCAGTCCATGGGGTCACAAAGAGTGAGCCATGACTGAATCAACTGAACTGAACTGAACCTGTACAGACATCCGTGTTTGAGAAATTTTGACTATGCTTGGAACTAGCTTGTGACACTGTCACACAGTAACTCTCTTCAGTAAGTATATACAACTGGTAGTTGTGGTGGTGGTGGTGGTGGTGTCTAAGTCATGTTCAACTCTTTTGCAGCCCCATCAACTCTTCGCAATCCCAGGGACTGTGGCCTACCAGGCTCCACTAGGCTCCTCTGTACATGGGATTTCCCAGGCAAGAATACTGGAGTGGGTGGCCATTTTCCTCTCCAGGGGATCTTCCTGATGCAGGGATCTAACCCATGTCTCCTATATTGTGGGTGGATTCTTACCACTGAACCACCAGGAAAGCTCCATACACACCTGGAGAGAATGCCAAATGACCCATCACAAGTGACTTATACTTGTTTTGTATGTCAACAGCCCTTTAAGGACTAAAGATCTAAGCCACTGAAGCAGAGCTGTGACTTTACCCTTTGTTCACAGCCCCCATCTGTCCAGTCATTAATTTGAAGTGGAAGAAGTGGAGTAGCTAAGGCTATATTACCCTTGCTTCTATTTTAGGAAGTAGCAAAAGAAGAGGAGAGAAAATAATTAAAATCCTTATAGTTGCAATCATTTTTGAGAGAGTACCTTTTATATTTATAGCTTTTCTAAAGCATAGTGCTTAAAGCTACAGTTTATCCTGCTAGAAGTTAAACTATAAAATGTTTCCACAGGTGGATTTATAGAAATTTTCATTATAGGGGTTGTATTTAAGTATAGGTGTGTGGAGGGGGCAAGGTAGGAGAAGCATGGTGGAAAAACTTAATGACCGCAGAGACTAAATACAGTGTTCAAAATACTTGCACATCTAGAATAAAATATAATTCTGTTTAAAATATTCTGGAATTTAGATTAAGATCAAGCAGCTTACTACATTTAATTTTCCTTTCTTTTAAAGTGCAAAGGATTGACAAAATGATCTAAGTCAATTACCTGTGAAACAACCTCACTAATAGAGATGGGGGAACAGTGTTTCCATAAGTGACATAGGAAGTTAGTGGAGTCTGTAAGCTTCAAGGCAGAGGAATCTGTCCATAAGCACTGGGTGTAGTTGATGAAGTTGTTTCCCATGAGGTAGAGGTCAACAATTCTGATGCACCTACACATATATTCCAGAACTGAACAGTAGGGCAAATGGATGGCCAATGATAGGAGCAAGCTTTCTTACTTGTTGAACTGGAATTTTACAGATTAAACAAGCAAAGAAGACAACCCACATGTTTATAAATTAGAGTTGGAGACATCAGTATAACTCATGCTGAACTTAATATAGATTCAGTGTGTGTGTGTGTGTGTGTGTGTGTGTGTGTGTGTGTGAAGTCACATAGTCATGTCTGACTCTTTGCAACCCCATGCACTTCAGCCTGCCAGGCTCCTCTGTCCATGGAATTTTCCAGGCAAGAATACTGGAGTGGGTTGCCATTTCTTTCTCCAATAGATGCAGATGGTTTCATATATTTATAGATATGTGTATATAGATGGGTTAGCACACATATACATATTTCCTTGCTCTATCAGATGAGAAGGTTGGAAGCAACAGCAACCCAGTAGCAATGATGCTTCTAGTGCTCAGATCTTGTTTTTCCATTCTCTGATAAAAGGAAATAGTGATCCTTGGAGAAATGGCTGATTTTAAGACTGAAGCAGGAAATATATATATCATGAGTCTGGGCATACCTTCTATTGCCAGAAAGTAAGGAAGTGCTCCAAAAAAATAAAACAAACCCACCCCCAGTGATAGAGGTATGTCAGAGGAACACGGGAGCCCGTGGAAAGAACTCCTGGTGACCAGGTGACATCAATCTGAGCAATACATTAAGTGGTATTGGGTTATAATCCAAGGTACAAAGTGAATGAATCCATAGTGATAGAATAATTAATTGCAATAAATAAATAAATGGGAGAGAAAGGGCAAGTGTTCCATGCAAAAGAATTCTGAAAAATTTGTGTAGATACTCTAAAGGATATGGAGCACCAGTCCCAGGTTCTTTCATGTGTGGGGGCAGCACGTAGTGACTTCCTTCCACAGTGGGCAGCATGGAAAGGAGAATAAAAGCTGAACTTTGTGGTTGAGAAGCCCAACAACCACCACCTCAGCCAAGTGATCTAGGTCAACATCCACTGTGATCAATCACCTTGATAGTATACACTTGTGATATGATGGGATGAGAATGGCACATTACCTCTGCAGTCTTCCTCCCTCAAACTCAGAGCCCCAGTCTACTGAGAGAACCATCAGTTAGTAAATACCTAGGCAGTCCCCATCAAAAATGTCAAAGTCATAAAAAGCAAAGATTAAGTCTAAGGAACTACCACACCCAAGAGAATCCTAAGGAGATGAAGAGTAAATCTCATGTGATATCATGGATGAGATCTTGGAAGAGAAAAAGTAGTTAAGAAGAAAAAAAGAGACTCTGAATAAAGTATGGACTTGAGTTAAAAATATTGGCTCATTCATTGTTATATAATGCAGGGAAAAATACTATAATAATAATAACACGGGTGGGTGGGTTAGTCACCTAGTTGTGTCCAACTCTTTGCGACCCCACGAACTGTAGCCAGTCAGGCTCCTCTATCCGTGGAATTATCCAGGCAAGAATACTGGAGTGGGTTGCCAGTCCCTTCTCCAGAGATACCTACACATATATTCCAGAACTGAACAGTAGGGCAAATGGATGGCCAATGATAGGAGCAAGCTTTCTTACTTGTTGAACTGGAATTTTACAGATTAAACAAGCAAAGAAGACAACCCACATGTTTATAAATTAGAGTTGGAGACATCAGTATAACTCATGCTGAACTTAATATAGATTCAGTGTGTGTGTGTGTGTGTGTGTGTGTGTGTGTGTGTGTGAAGTCACATAGTCATGTCTGACTCTTTGCAACCCCATGCACTTCAGCCTGCCAGGCTCCTCTGTCCATGGAATTTTCCAGGCAAGAATACTGGAGTGGGTTGCCATTTCTTTCTCCAATAGATGCAGATGGTTTCATATATTTATAGATATGTGTATATAGATGGGTTAGCACACATATACATATTTCCTTGCTCTATCAGATGAGAAGGTTGGAAGCAACAGCAACCCAGTAGCAATGATGCTTCTAGTGCTCAGATCTTGTTTTTCCATTCTCTGATAAAAGGAAATAGTGATCCTTGGAGAAATGGCTGATTTTAAGACTGAAGCAGGAAATATATATATCATGAGTCTGGGGCATACCTTCTATTGCCAGAAAGTAAGGAAGTGCTCCAAAAAAATAAAACAAACCCACCCCCAGTGATAGAGGTATGTCAGAGGAACACGGGAGCCCGTGGAAAGAACTCCTGGTGACCAGGTGACATCAATCTGAGCAATACATTAAGTGGTATTGGGTTATAATCCAAGGTACAAAGTGAATGAATCCATAGTGATAGAATAATTAATTGCAATAAATAAATAAATGGGAGAGAAAGGGCAAGTGTTCCATGCAAAAGAATTCTGAAAAATTTGTGTAGATACTCTAAAGGATATGGAGCACCAGTCCCAGGTTCTTTCATGTGTGGGGGCAGCACGTAGTGACTTCCTTCCACAGTGGGCAGCATGGAAAGGAGAATAAAAGCTGAACTTTGTGGTTGAGAAGCCCAACAACCACCACCTCAGCCAAGTGATCTAGGTCAACATCCACTGTGATCAATCACCTTGATAGTATACACTTGTGATATGATGGGATGAGAATGGCACATTACCTCTGCAGTCTTCCTCCCTCAAACTCAGAGCCCCAGTCTACTGAGAGAACCATCAGTTAGTAAATACCTAGGCAGTCCCCATCAAAAATGTCAAAGTCATAAAAAGCAAAGATTAAGTCTAAGGAACTACCACACCCAAGAGAATCCTAAGGAGATGAAGAGTAAATCTCATGTGATATCATGGATGAGATCTTGGAAGAGAAAAAGTAGTTAAGAAGAAAAAAAGAGACTCTGAATAAAGTATGGACTTGAGTTAAAAATATTGGCTCATTCATTGTTATATAATGCAGGGAAAAATACTATAATAATAATAACACGGGTGGGTGGGTTAGTCACCTAGTTGTGTCCAACTCTTTGCGACCCCACGAACTGTAGCCAGTCAGGCTCCTCTATCCGTGGAATTATCCAGGCAAGAATACTGGAGTGGGTTGCCAGTCCCTTCTCCAGAGAATCTTCCTGACCCAGGGATCGAACCCAGGTCTCCTGCATTGCAGGCAGATCCTTTACCATCTGAGCTACAGGGAAGATAATAACATATTAATAATCAGGCAAACTGGCAGTGGAATATATAGGAACTCTGTATACTATTTTTGCATTATTTTCTGCAAATTTAAAACTATTCTAAAAATGAAGTTTATTTTTTTAAAGGTAGGTGATTAGATATTCATAGCAAAAATCTAACCAATCAATAATAGATATATAGGTTTAATTTACATCTGAGGGTTTTTCTCTTTCATTTAAAACTAGGAAAAAACTAAAAGAATATTGAGGAGTCCGGCTGCTTGCCACTCAAAAGCCAATAAAGAAGCCAGGTTGGTGGAAAGAAAAGAAAAGAAAAAAAAAAGAATATTGAGGAAACCCCACCTAGAAATATCCCATAGATTCCAGTAGGTAGGAATCCATTCTAGGTTTCTAACTCATAGGCTGAAAGTTTTTCGTGTTATGTAAATGTCTGCTACTTGGTGGGACTATCTCAGTTTTAAATTTAGGGCAGGTAATGTATGCATTGTTAGACATTATTCGATACTGAGTTCAGAAGACATTGAGAGCATGGTTCAGTCCGTGCAGCAGTGTATTTATGGCTCTTAGTCATACCTTCCGGATTTTGTGATAAAATTAGGTCTTTGTCTAATGGAATCAAAGAGTGTTTTTTGGCCCTGTAACTTGTTTTGAAGCTGGAAGGGCAGTGCATTTGTGTGTGTACATATGTGTGTACACACATACATGCTAACCATTTCTATACAACACTGTAAACAAAACATTTTACCAAGAAAATTGACAGATATTTTAAATTAAAAAGGAATTTTGAAAGACAGTGTTTGCCCTCCTGGTTGAGCTTTAGAAGAAACCAGCGCTGGAAAAAAAAAATCACCAATGTTCGCACATTTTTGAAGAGTGTGAATTTTATTCACCAATTTGCTTTTTATACCAGAGGCCAGCTGCTGCCTTTGGACGGGTGCAGCGTTTCCACCAGAATTGTCTGCAGCTCAGTATAGCTCTAATGCCAGAAGAAATCCAACCAGATTATGTCCTTTGATTTTCACAGGTTTTCTTTGGAAGATCTGGCGATGGGTTGCATTTTCACACTTCAGAAATACACGGTTGGCCAGGAGTTATTTCTGGAGTTTTCTTTTAAAGCCTTATGAGTTTGTGAGATTGTCTGTGTTCCTAAATCAATTTCCTAGTCATTCTTTACCTGAAGTGAGAAGTTTATAAATATATGTGTGTTTTTTTTTTAAAACTAATCACTTTTAAAGTTGAAAACTGCATTTTCTAGAACATCTGCAAAAGTTCTCTCCTCTAGGCATCCTGACTAATGAATGCTAAGTCATGTAAACTACCTTCTTCCTTCATAGACTATGGTGCTGCCAATCATAAAATGCTGGAAATAAATTCTGCCCCCAGGGGGTTACTTCCTAAAACAATCGACCGAGATTTTTCGCTCTGGAGCCAGAGGCGCTTCATTCAAGTCTCATACCTGCCACATCCTGGCTATGTGAACTCGGGCATCTTTCCCTTAACTTCTCTTTGCCTCAGTTGCCTTATCTGCAGAGTGAAAGGGAAGAAGAGTGTGTAATGCACAGAGTTGTCTTTAGTGTTAAGCAAGATAACTTTGTACCGTGTTGTCATAGCACATAGTAAAAATGAAGTAAATGTCAGCTATGTTCATTATCATGACATTGACATCGATAGAAAACACGCCAGGACCTCCCTGAATAGTGCCGCCAAGTGTCTGACTTCTGAACGATCAGCTGTGCATCCGTTGCTTAGGAACACAGGGGAGGAAAGCCTCTGAGACTCTCTGATTAAAAGAAAGACTGTGTGTCCCAAGAAATGCCAGTGCTTCTTGGGATCTTGACGTACAAGGAAGCTGTGTCCCATGAGCCCTCAGTATTCCATTTCTTCCCTCTCTTCTCTGACCAGAGCTGGGCTCTAGAACTCTTGTCACCGGACTTGGATCTTGGGGTTCTCTGCCTCCTTTCTTTACCCACTTAGCACACAGGATGGGAGATTCCACCACCCCACCTCCAGAGTCAGCCTCGGGAGCAGGGGTGAAGCCGTGGCATGCCACCCATCCCCTTGACTCCGGTCCCTCTGGTTTGGAGCCCTCCTCCGCCTCTCTCAGCCACACCTAAGGGCCACCAGCTCAGCAAGCAGGGTAACCTCGGTCAAGCACTGAGCTTTTCTTGGGCCAGGCTTTCTCCTTTGTAAGATAACAGAGCTGCAAGAGAGGATGTGGTGATCTCTTCCCACTCCATCATCCTCTAGATTCAGTAAATTATTGGACTTACATTAAAGAAAAATAAATTACCATCAGCTACATTCAAAAGGCATTTTTTGTCCATGAGAACTTCCTTTCTCTGCTGCCTCAGACCACAGGTCACTCTGTCTTATAACTCAGTGTATCTGTGATACACAATTTTGTATTTTCAGTTTGTATTTCAGTTCTCTAGTTGTTTCATGGATATAAGCCATAGTTTCTCAGCAACAGTGGACCTTCTTTAAAAGTGGGGGTAATACTCTTGTTTTACTCCCCTAAGGAAACTTAAGATCCCCCAGAGAAGGAAATGGCAACCCTCGCCAGTATTCTTGCCTGGAGAATTCCATGAACAGAGGAGCTTGGCAGGCTACATTCCATGGGGTTGCAAAGAGTTGGACATGAGTCAGTGAGTAACAGGTTTAAGGAAACTTAACTGAAATTATGTGATAATATTTAGTGAACTTAGTGAACTTATTGTTCATTAAAATATTAACTCTGTATGTAATATTTAACATGTATGAAGTCTGGTAGCTTAACATGTATATGAAATGTGATTTTATACACACACACATATATACCCTTTTTGGTTCAAAAGCATATATAAAATATAAGGAGTAATTGTTATAATCTGCAGCAGATGGTGAGGTAACGTTATGGAGAAAATGAAGGTATTATTAGGTTTACCATTCAAGAATTCCAACAAAAAGTATATCCATGGAAAATAGTGTATATTTTATAATCTTGGTATTTTTATATATGTTAGCATGTGGCCAAGGAAAAGAGAAGATCCATAGCTTTTCTTTTTAAAAAATATTTGTTTATTTGTCTGTTCTGGGTTAGTTGTGGCTTGCGGGATCTAGTTCCCTGATCAGGGATCAAGCCTGGGTCCCCTAGTTTGAGAGTGCGGAGTCTTAGACCCTAGACCACCAGAGAAGTCCCCGATCTATAGCTTTTCTATACCACTTTTATGTAGCACTTAACTCAGATTTTCCTGAAATCTGTATTTACTGTAACCCAACACTGCTTTTGTAGGAGTTAAAAGGATACATAAAAAAAAAAAAGTCAGCAGCATAGCTACTGGTTTCCTTTTGCAACCAAAATATAAAAGCACAGGTTGAATATTTGATAAACAACTAGATTCAGTCTTTAAATTGCTTGGACCCCCAATACTACTGAATAGCCATATCAATGGAAAATGCTGGGAAAGAAAGAGCAGGAGAATTTAAAAGAAGCCAGTTATCAAGAGTTTCATGTATAGTTATAGTGAGCATAGTAAGAGTGAAGTTTCTCTCTAACTTAAATTTTCAGTCTTGGGAGGTCAATAGAGACCTGAAAAGATTATTCAGAATATGACTTTAAAAACAGTATCAACTATATGTTATTGGAAAAGAAGGGAGGGATGGAGATCTAGGCAGATGTGGGTAGAAAGGAAGATTGGAAAGGGAGAGACGGAAGGAAACCTAGCGAGAGAGACAGGCATAGGGACAGAGACAGAGGCTGAGAGAAAGAGGTAGAAAGGAAAATGAGAGTGCTAGAGGTGGACAGAGGGAGAGAAAAAGGACAGATGGATGGGGGAAGAACAGGAGAGAAGGAGGGAACTGGATCCGTACAGTGAGGAACACCGTGAAGACAGGCAGAGATGCGGTGGGCAGACGTGGTTGAAGGTGGCAGGGTTTCACACTGCTCCGTGACATTTGGCTGATATTTTCATGGTCAAAAAGGGGAGTGGGCTTCAGCTAAAGGTGAAGCTGCAGGGTGTTCGTATTTTAAAGTAGAACCTACAGTAATTGGCTGCCACCTCTCACAGGCTCTTACATGTTTATCTTGCTAATACTTCACACAATCCCATATAGTAGGTGTTATTACCTCCTCTCCCATTCCCTGAAGAGTTAAGTTACTTGCTCAGAGTTACTTCAGTAGTTAAGAATAAGTGGTCTAAACTCTTTCATTGCAAAGCTTAAGTTCCTAAGCCTGCCATACATGATGTGATTTTGACCCTCTTGTTACCTTGGGAAGAATGCAAAGCAGGTATTATCACTGTCTTACAGGCTAGGTTTTATAAAAGGCTTAGAGGGGCACAAGTGACTTAAAATCTGACAGCTCGAAAGGTCTTCTGGCTTCATTTCCAGAGCTCCTCCCCGGATGACCACAATCATAAGCACAGTAACAAAATTAAAATGAGGTCATCGTGTCTGACTTTCTGCAAAACTTTAGTAGGACATTATTGGAAATTCATAACAGCTTCTTCTGGTTTTAATACAAACTGAGTGTAAATGTTTTTAAGTGCTTCCTATTTTAAAAGCAAGAACGTGGACCGAGAAAGAAATCTTCAGTTGCTGTTTCCCTGCTTCAGTCATAATGGGCTCGGCACAGAAGGTGTTTTGTTCATCAGTCCTATTGCTTCTGGGGAATATCCGAGTCTCAGCCATCCACCCTTCCGTTCCTGGGCCCCGAGGAAATTATTCTCAATGACTTAAAAAGTATTTTATCTCACTCAAGGAACTTGTAGTTGCCCAAGTTGACATCTTGTATTTGCAATGAAAGGCAGCAAGAAAGTGGAAAAGAGACAAAAATGCAGAAGAAGACATCGAAAGGGCGTTTGCTGAGAGAGTGTCCATTGATATGGCTATGATCCTTGAATTTCCAGGATCTCTCACCCCACTTTCCTTTCCTGAGGCACTTCAGGGGATCACTAGAAAGGGAGATTGTCCCTCCCTGGGGGCTTGCCAGGGCAAAGTTGGAGTCCAGTTGGCCTTTCCCCATCAAAACTGCCCAGCTAATGAAAGGGTTTGGTTAGAACAACCATTTAGAGAGTCATACTGAATGTCATGCTGTGAATCTTTAGGTTTTTTTTTTTTTTTTTTTTCTGATGATCAGAGTTGTAGTGAATGCTGGGGCTTAAAAGAAAAGCTGATTTTTAGAAACATAACACCTCATTTCCAGTTGACAGCCCACTGTTGGCTTCTGAGCCACCCAGGGCAGTGGGAGGAAGTCTCATCAGTGGGGTGGGAGGGGCTGCCCCCAACCCCCGCAGACCTGTCCCTGCCTATTGTTTTCTGCATCCGCCTCTCCTGCTGGCTGCAAGCGCAGCCTCCTGACGACCCTGCAGTCTAACAGGTGGAGCAGGAGCCGAGATTGTGTCAGCGGGGGAGCGCAGCCAGGCTAGGCAGAAGCAGCGTGCTGTGACAGTCACAGATTCTAACCACAACAGAAGATTGCTCTGCAGGCTCACAGCAGCCAGTCACCAGCACCTCCCCTTGAACTAGCGTCTGTTTGTGTCACTGTAAATAAGGCTATGGTGACAGTATCCATCTTTACAACTAACCAATGACATCCTTAAATTGTCTAATAAGAATAAGGAGCCTCTTTATGTTATCAGATGTATTACCAAGAAATAATGTAGGGCTTAGTGGCGATTGAATCACAGGACTGATATTTTAAAAACAAATTTGATGACATATAGATAAAGTACATATTCTGTATACATGTGGTTCATAGACATGATTGAAAGTGCTAGTCTCTCAGTCATGTCTCAGACTCTTTGTGACCCCATGGACTGCTATAACCCGCCAGGCTCCTCTGTCTGTGGCATTCTTCAGAGAAGAAAGCTAGAGTGGGTAGCCATTCCCTTCTCCAGGGAATCTTCCTGACCCAGGGATCGAATCCTGGTCTCCCACATTGTAGGCAGATTCTTTACTGTTGAGCCACCAGGGAAGCCCCAATATATATGTGTGCACACTTGTAAATCTGAGTGAGCCTGATCCTTTTGAATCCATCGCCACTGCAGAATTCAAGCTTCTTACAGCCACACTGTAGAAAAGCAAAGCATTTTTGAAGCCCTTCCCTTTTTTTGTGGTTGGCATTGGAGCCAGTCCATAAGCCTCATAAGAAAGTTATTCTTATATATTTTTATTCTTTTAGTCTTAATGGAATTATCCAGTTCAGTCAGACATATTATTTGCTAATCCGATTTTGGCTAGTTTCCAAAGTCAAATCCCAATTCAAAGAATGATGACTTAGCACTGTGCAGAGTTTTAAGGAAATGATCCTGGAAGGTGAAGCCCTAGGACTCCGGAGATAGGGTCTGAGCATTGGTGGTGGCCTTGGGGATAGTGTGGAGGTGAGGGTTTTGTATAGAAGATAGAATGTTCATGCTCAAAAGTTCTTTAGAAATAAGTTCTATGGCTTTTGCAGAGCATAGAGTACCAGTTTTTCTTCCAGGTGCTAAGGGGACAGAACCTCCAAAAACACCAAGGTCCGAAATACCAAGGCACTGGTGGTGTCATAGGAAGTTTGGTGTGGTGATAGCACATGAATGATGAATTGGTTGAGCTGATTAGGTGATGAGGTGCCGAGACCTGCTCCCTTCCACAAGCAGAAGGGACCTGTGCCCTTCCACAAGCAGAAAATCTGAGAAAAGAGACATAAAGATTGTCACTCAGGATAGTAACTTTCTGTAAGTCTGATCTACAGCAGACTGGCTGCCTGGGCTGTTTTCTGCAAAAAAGGGCTTGGTTTCCTGGGCAGTTTGCTGCAGGTAGTGGGGTCAGCGCTCAGTTTAGATATTCGGTTTGGCCATTGTCTATGTATTCAGTCTTTCAGTGGAACTGTCTTACTTTTTCTCTTTTCTTTTCCAGTGTCTTGCCCTGAACCAGGCAATATTTGTTGAATGAATGTGTATATCTAATATCTCATTACCTTAAAAATTTTATCACCATTATGCCAAGGTAAATGACATGCTCATTTAAGGTAAATGTTAGATTCTACTAAAATAGAAACTGTGTATTACTTTTATTTGAGAGATAGAATCCAAATTATCTCATAGGAAAAATATAGGATAATCGGATTGAGAAGGAGCTGTTAGGAGGCCCTGGCTCTGTTTAGTGAAGTCACTTAGTCATGTCCAACTCTTTACCCATGGACTGAGGAGCCTACCAGGCTCCTGGGCTCCTCAGTCCGTGAAATTTCTCCATGCAAGAGTACTGGAGTGGGTTGCCATTTCCTTCTCCAGGGTATCTTCTCAACCCAGGGATCGAACTTAGGTCTCCCGCACTGCAGGCTTTACTGTCTGAGCCACCAGGGAAGCTGTGAGGCCACTATATTTTGGCTGTAAGTTTATTTCCATTGTTTACACCAACGGAAGAAGAAGAGTTGCTAGATGGAATTTGCATTTCAAATAGCATTTTAGACACTTATGTGTTTAGTGATCGCTCCATTACGTGTTCCTATTGGGGAAATATTACCTGAGTGCCTCCTCCATGCAGGCATCGTCATGTTCTGACACAAATCGTTAAATTTCTTCCTGTCCCCACAGTAACCTGAGAGATGAAAATGATTAAGCTAGTTTTACAAATGTGATCCAGAAAGGTTAAGTAACTTTGCCGAAGATAACACAGCTAGGTCTCTATTGAACTATGACATTGACCCATATCTACAAATGCAGAGGCCAAGAACTCTTTCATTGAGTTGTAGGTACTTGAAAATGGAGTACATTCAAAGGAGGCTTCGCCCATTCAAAATCTTGCGAATGTTAACTGAAGCAAAGAGTTAAGCCCTATATTTTTCATTATTTAGCTTCTTAATGCAGAACGATAGGATGTACTTGTCTGAACCATACAGTCTTTCTCTGAGTTCCTGTTCAAGCATTTAAGAGTTAGTAAGTAGCCCACGGTCTTTTGCTTTGTTTCTGTTTCCCATTTCTTTCAAATGAACTGAATGGATAGTACTTAACTAATAGGAGCCAAGTTTGGTTGTTTACATTTAGGAGAAAGTACCTCTTTGGCCCTGCAATCCCACTGCTGGGCATACACCCTGAGAAAATCATAATGCAAACAGACACATATACCCCAGTGCCCGTTGCAGCAGTATTAATAATAGCCAGGACATGGCGCCAACATAAATGTCCATTGACAAATGAATAAAGAAGATGCGGTTCATATATATATGTGTGTGTGTGTATGTATATGTATATATATATATTAATATTACTCAGCCATATAAAGGACAGAATTGGGCCATTTGTAGAGACATGGATGGACCTAGAATCTGTCATACAGAGTATATTACGTCAGAAAGAGAAAAAATATATATTATAATGTATATATGTGGAATCTAGAAAATTGGTAAAGATGAACCTATTTACAGGGCAGGAATAGAGACACAGACATAGAGAATGGACATGTGGCCATGGAGTAGGAAAAAGGGGAGGACAGGACGAATTGGGAGATTAGGACTGATATATATATATACACACACACACAACTTTATATATACTGCTGCTGCTGCTGCTAAGTCGCTTCAGTCGTGTCTGACTCTGTGCGACCCCATAGACGGCAGCCCACCAGGCTTCCCCGTCCCTGGGATTCTCCAGGCAAGAACACTGGAGTGGGTTGCCATTTCCTTGTAAAAGAGATAGCTGTGGGAACCTGCTATAAATTGCAGGAAGCTTAGCTCTGTGCCCTGTGCTGACCTAGAGAGGCAGGATGGGGAGGGAGGGAGGTGCAAGAGGGAGGGGATACATGCATACATATAGCTAATTCACTGCATTGTACCGCAGAAACTAATGCAGCATTGTAAAGCAGTTATATTCCAATAGAAAGTGAATATCAAACTCCAAAGCTAAATTGTTTATCAGAGAAAAGCTTTCCTTTTTAAAAAATTTTAAAACTGTCCCATTCCTCAACCTGCCTTTAAGTTTCTGCCAAACCACAAGCGACCGTCGCTGACTCCCTTTCTATGTAGTAGACTCAGAATAAATCAGACTGGCTTTTCTCATTTGTTGGTCCTCTTCTGGTTTCACACCAGACTCTGCTGTCATGGCACTGATGATCTCTTGGGGAAAACAGTCACCCATGAAATAGTACCAGTACATGCATAACTGTCTCTGTGATGGATGTTATGAAGGTAATATACCTGGTGCTGTCAGAAAGGGCAACAGAGATTTGTGACCTGACCAAGGAGGCTGGGAAGCAATCCTTGAACTGAGGATTGAAGAAAGGCTAGGAGTCCCCTGAGTGAAGAGACGGTGAAGGCTTCCTAGGACAAGGGAGAATCATGTCCCCAGGCAGGAGAAAGCCAGGCAAATGGGGGAAGCAGTGTAGAGCAGCATGAGCAGGGGGCCCCCTTGTGAAGCTGGCGAGGTTGGCAGAGAGTGGACAGTGCGAGGCCCTGAGAAGGAGCAAAGGGAAACCATTGAGCATTTAGGCCCGTGAGTGATGTGTCATATCAGCATTTCAGAAGACTTAAGTTGGAGTCCTCACTAAGTCTGTTTGGAAAACCATAGTTGAGTATATGTCTTGAACTTAGCCAAACATTAAATTCCACCATATAGTTGAATTTTAGAGAAATCAAACCTGAATTGCATGTGGTTTATCTATTACAAATAGCCACCGAGCTGCTATTTCTGTAGTCGGGTAAGTCCGCAAGAAATGTAAATTTCATCTTATAATAATTTAAGAAAACCTGGAGGACTGAAAGATGAGTCTTTAAAAGCATCAACTTAATTAACTTAAAAATCAGATATGAATCCATATTACCACCGTTGTCAATAGGAAGTAGGTCATGATTGCCCCTGCTGTTGTACTAGGTAAAGAGATATTTTTCTTCACATATCGAAATACATGGCACTCTAAATACTTATGCACCTGTTTTCTCAATACATGAACCTCAGAACGCAGTCATCATCTTAGAGAGTCAGCAGCTGACACATTCTTTCCAAATAGGCACCTATTGAAGCTATAAAATTTACCCACTCATCCAGAACTCTGTAATATTTTCAAGGTCATGTCTTAGCAATGCATGTCCCATTTCATTACATTTAATATTATCATGGAGAATAATGTTGCACTGCAAATCTCACTATGTGAAAATAGTTTGAAGTCTTAGATATTAGCTGCTATTTAAAATTAGAAAGCCAATAAATATTTTTAATGCATCTTAAATTTTTTAATAAGTAAATTTTATATTGTTATCCTAAGAATAGATAAGTCTCTATATAAATATACCTTATTTATGGTCAGTGGAGCATGCTAGTATGTTTTTTGTTCTGTTATATTAATATATTATAAAGTAATGTTGTTTCTAACAATCAAGTAAATTATCCTAGTTCATGATAGTAATGCCTGCAAAGCTGTTGACTAAGGAGAGTCCTGCTCATATTGAATTTTGAGGAGTTTTGTTTCCAAGGAAACTAGTTCATTGTCAGCAAAAGATGCACCTAAAGCAGTGCAGATATTTCAGGCATTTGCTGAAAATAATCAGTAAATTATAAAATGTGATTTCATGTGTCTCTCACAGCCATAAAGCAACAATTAGAAGAGCCTTACGTTTCCTGCAGAAATGACTTCATTTGATAAACTCATCGTAAAATGCATTTCAAACAAACATCGAGGGGATACAAAGCAAATAATTCACCTTTAGGATGTCTCCACAGTTTTGCAAATTAACATCTGAGATGTAGTGTGGATTTGCTAATAAAGAATTGATTACACTTTTGCTTTTTCTACAGATAAATTTATAATTGTATGTCGTGAAATTTATGGAATTGGATGTGGGTTGAGTTATCATTTATTTTTGTATAATCTATAAAGAAAGTCTATTGATGCAGATTTCTTGACATATCTAAATACTTTTGTGCATGACTGGAATTCAGTATTCACTACTCAAGGCAAATTTAAAAAAGGTTAATAAAGAGCTAACAAGCGTGGGTTATTTCCATCTTGGACAGTGCAGAGCCAACACATTATTTCCTGATCAATGTTAAAGTCATCAAAGAAAACTCAAAATACCTAGTTCACACACTCAATTCAATAGGCTTCATATTTTATCTGTTATCATATCTGTATTATGAACGTATGAATAGGTAGATAGTTTCATTTAAAAATGCTTAAATATAGGTAAATTAATCAATCAAATAGAATTGGTGGGAGTTTTCAAAACGAAGATGGCATATTCCAATTCATTTATTTTACTCTCTCCTCTCTTGATACCCTAGCTCATACCTGAATCATCTCTGACTTTTAAATTTTGACAGTTTTTCTCTTTCTCCTCCGTATTGCTGCCAGAATAATATTTTGGAAACACAGATTAGACCTCCTTAGCTTCTGACTATTTACAAACATTTAAAAGCTTTTAAATTCTTTAGAGTAACATAGGCAGTCCTTAATGATGGTGTTTGAAGCTTGCCCCCACCCATCTTTGCCATGCCACTCCCTGTATCATCCTGGGCATGTCCTGCTCTAGCTTTAACCTAGGCCAAAGCTGCCAAACATTTGCCTTTTCAGGGCATTTCATATTGATGGAATCATAACTGTAAGTGGCCTTCTGGGTTCCTACACTTAACATTTTTTCACCATTTTCACCATTTTCTTCATGTTATATTATCTGTCTGTACTTTATTCCTTTTTAAGGCTGAATAATATTCCATTGAATAAATTTACCTCATTTCTTTATCCATTACTGACTTGATGGACATTTGGGAATTCCACATTTTGTCTATTAGAAATTATGCTCTGATGAACATTCATGTACACATTTTTGTAGGGCCATAGATTTTTCAATGGGAATATACCATCATTGGTATATACCATCATTCTTTTGCATGTGGATATCCTGTTGTCCCAGAACCATTTGTTGAAAAGATTGCTATTTACTCCATTGAATTGTCTCAGCTGACCATAAATGTATTTCTTTACTCTCAATTCTATTCCATTGATTTGTATGTCTCTCCTATGCCTGTACTATACTATCCTGATTGATGCAGCTTTGTAGTAAGTTCTAAAATTGAGAAATTTGAGTCTCTACTTTTATTCTCATTTTCCAAGATTGTTTTGCCTCGTCTAGGTTCCTTGCATTTCCATAAGAATTTTAGAATTAGTTTGGAATTTCTCCAAAGTGAAGCTAGTTTTCTGGATATTGCATTGAATCTGTAAATTGATTTGAGGGATCCCTGGGTTGGGGAGATCCCCTGGAGTAGGAAATGGCAACCCACTCCAGTATTCTTGCTTGGAGAATCCCACGGACAGAGTAGCCTGGCAGGCTATAGTCCGTGGGGTTGCAAAAAGTCCAACACGCCTGAGCACACATATAGTGATCCTAACGATATTAAGAATTCAAATCCATGAACACAAGATGTTGTTTCACTTATTGAAGTATCCTTTAATTTCTTTCACTGATGTTTTGAAGTAGTTTTCATTGTACAAATCTTACACTTATACAGTTCATTTACACTTCTATGTAAAAGTATTTTCTTTTTTTCATGTTATTATAAATTGTTTCCATAGATTCATTTCTGGATTGTCTGTTGCTAGTTTAGGGAAAGACAATTGGTTTCTGATTTATAATTTTATGTAGGGTATACAAATTCATGTCATCTACAGATGGAGGTAGTTTTATTTCTTCCTTTCCAATCTGAATGGCCATCATATCTTTCTGTTGTCTAGTTGGCTACTTAGAACCTCTAGTCCAGTGCTAAATAGAAATGGTAATAGCAGTTATCTTTGTCATGTTCCTGAGCTTAGTGAGAAGCCTTTCAGTCTTTCAGAAATAAGTATAGTGTTTCCAGTGGTTTCTTGGTAGATAATTTTTTAGCAGGTTGTGAAAAAAAGTCTAATCCTATTATTTTTTCCCTAGTAGTCATGAAAGAGTGTTGCATTTTGTCAGATGCGTTTTTTCTCTACAGATATTTTGAGATGGTTAGGTAGGTTTGTTTCCTTTATTCTCTTAATGTGGTGTCTTATCATTTATGATATCATATGGGATTTATCGATATTTGGACATCAAATCAATCTTGCATTCCTTGACGTAATCCCAGTGGGTCATGTTGTATAGTCTTTTTTATATATTGTATAATCTTTTTTAGATGTTGCTGGATTTAGTTTGCTAGCATTTTCGTGAGTAGTATTCTATCTATTTTCACAAAGGATATTAGCCTGTAGTTTTCTTTTCTTGTGATATCTGTGTCAGTTACACTTTTTTAGGCCTGGCATTTGAGACTATAAAGATATATTTCAGTAGAAAGGTTCATGGCTTAAGACCTCCGTGGCCAAGATATTTGAAAATTGAGTTCTGTTTTCTAAATGGGTTTGAATGTTAACAATACAGAACGGTTTGTTTTTATCATGGGAATCATCTTATTAGTTCCTATGATAGCTAAAAGAACACAATCTGAGAAGATATTAAGGTTTTGGAGAAAATGGCAGAAATAAATCAATTCAGAGGATGTCTTTGACGTCAGTCATGGGAAAAATGCAGCTCATTTTGATGGAGTACTTAGAAAACACAAAATGAGAATAAATTTGCATACTAATTTGATAAGAAGATACTACATAGACCTAAAGATAAATCTCAAATCCAGAAATAAGCAATTGAGTCTGCAGTGTTCTATGATGTATCCATTTGCGTATATGCTATCTGAAGTTTTACTGAAAGGAAATGCATTCAATCAAGGTCCATATGGAAAGTTCTGTAAACTATATTCTCATTACTAAACTGAACTTGGAGAAGATTATTCAAGTTCACTTAGAATTGGGATAATTTATATGAAAGTAAACTACATAGGAACAAGAAAAAACATTTAGATGGGAAAAGAGTAAGACTTTAATTGTTTAATATTTTATAATTGTTGATAGCTTACTGTTTTCAGCTATTCTTCCATACGTCATACCACATGGGAAAACTTTCACATATGGTCATAAGAAAATGTAAATTAGCATATTTGAAACCAAAATTGAAAACAATTGGTTGTGTATCAAAGGAAAATGTAAATTTTGATTCATGAAATTTTGTTTGGTTGTACAGATATCTAAAATATAATTATATACCTTTGACAGACTCCATTGGAGATGGCTAAAATATAATTAATAATTTTTAAATAGTCTTAGGAAAATATTTTAAACTGATTTCTTCAGAATGCTTAAAATAATGATTAGTTAAGAGTTATAGTCTCTACAAGAAAATAATTACAAATTTTAAGCCATAAATCAATTTTATTCCCTTAAGAGAAAAAGTTTGTATCTATATTTAATTAAAGGAAAATAATATAGAATCAATAGAATAGTTACATATTGAAGGTGGTTTCCGTGTAGGGGATGTTTTTCTGGCAATGGCAGAACGTGACCAAAGATGAGCCAGGCCCTTCCATTATCAGTGGCAGGAAGAATAAAAGTTGCCCCAAACCTAGAGTCTACCTGGTGAACTTGGGGAACTGAATCTCCCAGTTACTAATGATTCTCCCAAGTTAGAAATACCCCTAGCAATGGGTCCGTGTTTCAGATCTTTTCTTATGACAAAGGTGTGTGTGTGTGTGTGTGTGTGTGTGTGTGAGCTCTGGTACCTGGCATGGTGATCTCTTGTGATTAGACAAAATTTGCCATGAGTATACTGTAGCAATAGTTTCAGGGATGGAGAATACAGTTAAATAAGTACCATAAAATGATAGGGAACAACATTTAATATTTTCACGATTCTGAGGTCATCTTTGGCTCATGGAGTACCTCAAGAGTAGTCACGCCAACATCAGTTATTGAGTTATATATTTTTATAGCGGCCTTAAAGAGAATTCCAGTTTACTTGAATGTTGGATATTAAACATACACTGAACAGGATTGTATTTGATTCCAAAGGGTGTGGGCTTTTCTGATTGTGTTCCATTCTGTCTTTATCAGTGCAACATGACATTCCATTTCTGACATTCCATTTTCCTATGTCTAGCCTTGGAGTTTCATCTTTTGGTTCTCTAAGGATGTGATTACTTCCTTCTGAAATGTTGTAGAAATCCTGACTCCATGTGTAGAACTCGTAGTTTGGAGATAGTTATAGCAAGGGCTCCAACTTTGTATTAAAAACTGCTATGACCTATTCCAGAGACTCAGAATTCAATTAAATTCTTGTAATTAGTAGTTTTCTTCCTCCTTTTTTATTATTTCTAAAATTTGTGTTACGTTTTCAAAAGAATATATCTTTGTTTTCACCCACATTCACGTGCTACCTTATCAAACTTCTCCATATTCACTTCAAGGTACCATGCGGTTGCTGGTGTTTTTCTATAAGGCAAAATGAGCAATCTTTCTCATTTGGTTGGATGTTTTGTTTAGAGCTGCTCTGTCTGATGTGGTAGCCAGTAGCTACATGTGGCTCTTAAACACTTAGACTGTGGCTAGTCTGAATTGAAATGTAAGTGTAAAGTAGACACTTGATGTCAAAAGCCTCACACACAAAAATATGAAATAGTTCAGTAATTTTATATTGATTACATGTTATAGTGATAACATATTAGATATATGGGGTTCAATAAAATATATGATCAAAATTGATTTCATCGGTTTCTTTTTTATCTTTTTAACGTGGCTGCCAGAGGCTCATGGGACTTCCCTGTAGCTCAGACAGTAAAGAATCTGCCTGCAATGCAGGAGACCTGGGTTCAATCTCGGGGTTGGGAAGATCCCTGGGAGTACGATATGGCAACCCACTCCAGTATTTTGCCTGGAGAATCTCATGGACAAAGGACACTGGCGGGCTACAGTCCTTGGGGTCGCAAAGAGTTGGACATGACTGAGCGACTGACACTGCGCTACTAGAGGCTCAGTGGTAAAGAACCCGCCTGCCAGGGCAAAGACGCTCATTCAACCCCTGGGTCAGGACAATGCCCTGGAGAAGGCAATGGCAACACACCCAGTGCTCTTGCCTGGGAAATCCCATGGACACAGGAGCCTGGCAGGCTACAGTCCACAGGCTCACACAGAGTCAGACATGACTTAGTGACTAAACAACAACTAGAAATAGCTTGCAGTATGTTTCTAAGAATATCTCAGGTTTAGGAATAATGCAAACTCATGCACTCAGGTTCTGGGGGGACCCATGATAAAACCCATGGTTTTACCTCCTTAATGCAGTGCACGCCCCCTGACAGCCTTCTTTGGAGAGATGAATGGTAGGGAAGGGGAAGTCCTGATGAAAACATGACTTGGGTAATTATCGATCGTGGTCTTCTTTTCTATCGTTAGGCATGTGTTCCGTTGGTTACCCTGATTTGGCTTGCGTAATTACTGGACTGAGGAGGCTGCTTCATAAAGGAGGGAATGGAATCATTGAGCCCTTTAGGGCCACTCTTAATGATGAACTTTTGATCTTTTAATCATTATTAGTTGACTCGTGACTCTGGAAAGCATGATGACAAAGAGGGATACAGAAGTTAGTATTAAAATATAGCTCAGTCAAATCTGAAATGCACTATATTTTAATGTAGTATGTATAGCTTCAATTTGTAAACCTTTTCTTCAGACCCTAGATTCCAACACAAATGCAGGTATCCATGAGTCTGAATTATATGTATGAAAGAATAGGTTGACCAGATCAGTAGTTTCCTCTATTTTAACAATGACATATGTTTAATGTGTTTTAACATGAAATATGTTAACATCAATTATATCAGTATATAATTGGTCTTATTGTTTACATTAATATTTTGAGGGAAGGCATCTGAAAGAAGTAAATTGTCCATGCTCCAGGCTAACAGCTGCTATGTAGATATTACCCAAATAAATACATGAAAGCTATTCAGTGTCCTAGGAGAAGGCAGTGGCACCCCACTCCAGCACTCTTGCCTGGAAAATCCCACGGACAGAGGAGCCTGGTGGGCCGCAGTCCATGGGGTCGCTGAGAGTCAGACACGACTGAGCGACTTCACTTTCACGTTTCACTTTCATGTGTTGGAGAAGGAAATGGCAACCCAGTCCAGTGTTCTTGCCTGGAGAATCCCAGGGACGGGGGAGCCTCATGGGCTGCTGTCTATGGGGTCGCACAGAGTCGGACACGGCAAAGCGATTTAGCAGCAGCAGCAGCTACGGAGTGATTTTCTGGTTAAATGAACATTCTGACTTCTAAACCCATTTATACAGAGATTTTCAGAAGCATGGTGGAATTTATATGGCTGTGAGGGACCATCTTCTAAACAATTGATATTTTTCATTTCTAGTCTGAATAAATACACTGAAGGCCTGACTAGGCAGCGGGGGAGATGGAAATAGCCGTTGCATCAAAAAACACTTGGAAAGTAAAGTCACAGCTTTTGGGAATGAGTAACCGGGTGTGGATGAAAGACAGTTGGTAGTGTTGGCTAAAGGCTGAATGCTGGTGCCTTTTCAGACTAAATGCTGCTTTAAGGCAAGTGGGATTAGAGAGCGATTTGGGACAGTCTCAGAGTTAGGAATGTTGAGATCATAACATCACAGAAGCTCTGAATTGGAAGAATACTTAAAGAGCTCATTGAGTCCAATAATTTCTGATCATACTGGTAGTTTACTATTATATTAAATCCCTTCTGTTTCCAGAGTTCTGTGCCAAACACTGGAATCCACCATTGAGGGGAAAATAAATAAAAATGTCTCATTTGAAGGTTCTGTTTATTCAAGTGCTAGCTTACTGAGGTTTTATTGTACAATGACCTAGGATAGGTCCTCTTTTCTTCCTGCAGCGCTAAGACTTGTCAGTAAGGAAGAAGTCATACCCAGGGAGTCATTCACCCTCCAGCTAAACAGGAAGCCTTCAGAAAACACAGGCTGCAAACACACTGCAGATGAGAGGTGGCACTTCATATGTCTAAAGAGATTTGGAGGATGTTGGAGTAATTAATCTTCATTAATGTATGGAGTGACTGTTATATGCCAAAGACTGGGAGTGTATTGCTGAATGAAACAGACATCACTGGTCCATGGATCACATACAGTCAAATAAAGAAGTGGGTATGTGTGGGTGTGTGTGTGACTGAGAGAGAGAAAGGGGAGAGAGACTAGCTGGACATTAGAACATTAGAATGGGGTAGGAAGAGGTGATGTTTGAGCCAAGATCTGAAGGATGAGAAGCTGCTCACAGATCTGTGTGATAATCTGTGGGTTATTGAAAAGGGATAAGGTTGAAAATTTGAGTTTTACTTGAAAGAAGCATTCTGATGAGTCTGCAGTTTAAATTTAAACATCCACTTAAAAAAAAAATAAAATCTAAGCATGCTGTTATATTGAATAATTTGATTCTTTTCCTCAATAGTGTTTGTTCTTTCTGGAAGACTAAAATTTTTGCAGGGTAGTGAAATGATTGAGAATTACAGTCGGTTATACTCGACTTACCTGCTGCTTTTATTTTATTTTTTTTCTGACAACTCCAAGAGGATTGCAAATGCTTTACTAGCATTTCTCCTACAGATAAATTTTCTGAAAACCATTTGTCAGGATTGGGTTTTCATCTATATTAAATTTATTAGTCACTCACAGATTGTTAAGTTACAGTCCTAGGTTACAAGTATTTCAGGTGTGACAAAATAAGGTAAACAGCTTTTTAAAAATTATAAATGCAGCAAAATAGTTGCTTTCTGAAATATAGCTCTGAAGAATGCAAAATAAGCTTTATTTGAA
The DNA here is from genome assembly GCA_006408675.1 of Madoqua kirkii. NCBI lineage: Eukaryota > Metazoa > Chordata > Mammalia > Artiodactyla > Bovidae > Madoqua > Madoqua kirkii. The sequence goes on along the minus strand of SJYC01127453.1, from coordinate 8,312 downwards.
TTGTGAAGTCTTGCAAATGGCAAAAATTAAATTTGTTCATTGATCAAAACTGCAATTAAGTATAATCAGAAATATTTTCATTGTCAGATGGAACCTAAATATATACATGGGTTTTCACAAAATACTGATTTTATTAATTACTCATGAAGGATCACTTCTACAGTATAGAAGATGCAATATTTATAAGTGACACTCAAAATAATTATTTCTGATTTCTTAGAAGTCAACTGAAAGTGAAAATTGCTCAGCCGTGTCCCACTCTTTGCAACTCCATGGACTATTCAGTCCATGGAATTCTCTAGGCCAGAATACTGGAGCAGGTATCTTTTCCCTTCTCCAGTAGATCTTCCCGACCCAGGAATCAAACCAGGATCTTCTGCACTGCAGGCAGATCTCTACCAGCTGAGTATGCCCTGATATTTTCATAGGAATTGCATTGAATATGTGGATTGCCTTTGATAGCATGGTTTTTTAAAGAATATCAATTCTTCCAATCCATAAACAAGGTAGACCTTTCCCTTGTTTGTATTATCTTCAGTTTCTTTGGTCAGGGTCTTATTCTTTCTAAGTACAGGTCTTTCACCACCACGTAGGGTGTTTTATTTCTCTCTGTTTTTGTTCTTTTTCTCTCATTCTGGTGGTTTTTTAGCAATAAGAGTGATCATTTTTTGAGCAATAACCACTATAAATCATTAATCAATTCCAGATTGTGTGGTATTTGGGGGACCTAAACAATGTTTAAGAAAACAATTTAAAATTTGAATTTGCAAAATGTTAAATATTTCTAGTAAGTATTCCTATTTCTGTTTGTGTTCTATATTTGGCAAATGGGATTTTGTCATTCTCTTCATAGTGACCATTGGCTTTGATAAGTTTTGGAGATAATAGCTGGTCAACTAATTCAGGAGTACTCTGCTGAGGACGTCAGGAGTTTCTGCTCATGGCACTGTAGGTCAATCAGAAGGAAAAGATTCTGTGTTGGAGTAAAATGTCCACCAAGTGACCTGAGTCATTCTGATGTCTGAAAAGAGCTGGAGTTATGGAGGTCAGTCAGACTCTTTCAGGAAGCTCTAACTGATTATTACCTTTTTCAACTTAGATGACTTTGGTGACATCTTTGAAACTTCTCGTGCATCAATAGTAGACATAAATCAGCTGAGGTGAATAGATGACTGACTGTCTCCTTCATGGGGCAGAGTTCAAAGAGTTTTCTGGTGGAAGTCACAGAAAGTTTAAAGATACCACTGAATTTGACTGTGTGGTTAAACGTGGGGGAGGGGCAATGGGCGTTGAAGGTGGAGCATCCAGTGTCACCTGACATGGGCTGCCATAGTAACAGGCCTCCTGCCTTGCATTTTATCCAATCAGATATGGACAGTGTTTGTGACTTCAGGGAGCGCAGGGCTTATGAACTCCGCCAACTGCCTTCAATTCCCGCATGTCCTTTCTTCTGAGTAGTGGGGACTGGTGGCTCTGACATGGCTCAGCCATCCTCTGACAGCTCTGAGGAAGATCTGGGCACCAACGAAGCCAGAACCTCCAAAACAGAGCCCTCTGAAACGGAGTCCTCTGAAACAGAGACCTCAGAAACGGAGCCCTCCGAACCCGAGCCCTGTGATGCTGAGCCAAAGAAGGCGAAACAGAAGCCAGCTAAGGGCCGCCGCCACTGCCGCCGCCGCCGCCGTCTGGACAGCTTTGCAAGCTTCGCCCCATATTTCCCCAGGGTGCTGAGGCAAGTGCACACAGGCCTGAGTCTCTCTCATGAGGCCATGAACGTCATGGATTCGTTCGTGAAGGATATGTTTGAGCAGATCGCCGAAAAGGCCGGGAGCCTGGCCCGCTCCAACAAGCACTGCACCATCACGAGTGGAGAGATCCAGGCCGCCGTGAGTCTTCTCTTGCCTGGGGAGATCGGCAAGTACGCAGTGTCCGAGGCCACCAAGTCGGTCATCAGATACAACACCCGCAGATGAACTGCCTCATGACCACTGCAACATCGCAAACCAGAGACTCTTACCAGAACCACTTGAAGGGGAAAGACCTGCAGTGATAAAGAGCCACGTCCATCCACTCTGGGTTCTTTACGTATGCCCTACTTTCCATCTTTAAAGCATTTCCATCCCAAGGAAAACATTAAAAACCTCATCAAGTTTGCCTCAATAACGGTTGTGTCATTTGTTTGATGGGAAAATCGTGTACTATTTTTTCTTAACGTATTGCAACTCGTCACTTTCCTAAATGGTTATATCTATTCGTGGTTTATCAGTCAGCGATTTTAAGGATCTTTATGGTCAAAATTCTTTCCCTAAATGTTTCATTGGCCTTTTTCATTTTCATTCTCCTACCTATATTTAGATATCATCCAGGGATTTTTATATGGGCTATGCTGCTGCTGCTACTGCTGCTAAATCGCTTCAGTCATGTCCAACTCTGTGTGACCCCAGAGACAGCAGCCCACCAGGCTCCGTCGTCCCTGGGATTCTCCAGGCAAGAACACTGGAGTAGGTTGCCATTTCTTTCTCCAGTGCATGAAAGTGAAAGTGAAGTCGCTCAGTCATGTCAGACTCCTAGCGCTCGCATGGACTGCAACCCACCAGGCTCCTCCGTCCATGGGATTTGCAACTGATAAAGAGCAGTGTGTGCTTCCCGAGTGGCTCGGCGGTATAGAATTCGCCTACAGTGCAGGAGTTGCAGAAATGGCAGGTTTGATCCCTGGCTCAGAAAGATCCCCTGGAAGAGGGCATGGCAACCCACTCCAGTATTCTTACCAGGAAAGTTCCATGGATAGAGGAGCCTGGTGGGCTACAATCCACAGAGTCTGAATGAGTCAGAAACGACTCAAACCAGGTAGCATGCTGGCATCCATTTCTTGGCGCTTCGCAGTTGACAGCAGTGGTTTAAAAAAAAAAAAAAAAATTTTGCCTGCAATGCAGGAGACACAAGAGCCCCGGATTTGATCCCTAGGTGGAGAAGTTTCCCTGGAGGAGGGCACAGAAACCCACTCCAGTATTCTTGCATGGATAAGCCCCATGGACAGAGGACCTTAGTGGGCTCCAGTCCATGGGGTCACAAAGAGTCTGACATGACTCAAGAGGCTTAGCACACACACATACATCCATTTCTTGTTGTGGGACATGTCTTTAGCTCTTTGCCTCAGTAAAAGAGGAGGATGATCAGCAATTAAGAGAAATAAGACGACTCCTTCTTCTACCTCAAGTATTTGACTGCTAATGCTTAAGGTAGTATTTACTGAATTTAATGTCCATTGTGTTTTCTTCTTGGTGCATTGACACTTTTTTTCTATAGGTATATTGCTGAATCTCAACGTAGTTGGTGATTTTCCTATTCCTTTTTTTAAAAGATTGATTTCAAGCTTACTACATCCTTGGAGAGAGATAAAACACTCGGAGATTTCAGTATTTTGTAATTTACTATGGTTTTCATTAGAACTTAATATTTCATTTTATTTTATACTACTCATTCTGAACTTTAAAATAAGCAACAAGGATATACTGTAGAGCACAGTGAAATACAACAATTATTTATTAATAAAGGTGAACAGAGTATAATATATAAAACAATTGAATCACTAAGTTGTAAACCTGAACAAATAGAATATTGTAACTCACAAATACATCCATAAAAATTTCTAAGTTAAAACAGACTTAATCAGTGTGACAGGATTTGGATGTGGAAATCTGTGAAGGATGTCACTCTCAGCCAAACAATGAGAGAAAAGTTGAGGAAATACAAAATTCCAACTTTTCCTTGATCCCAGTTACAGTGTCTTCTCTAGGTCTTTCTTGATAGAGTTCTATAAATTCTACATGATTTTCCTAGTATTTGAATTTTGCATTTTATTCTCCTCCCGATGTGTATTACGGAATTCTTCAGAAGCATTTTATGTGTGATATGCAATAGATAAAGTGAAGAAACTGACACACCCCTCCACTGCCTCTAGTATACTTATCCCACATATCCCAGTTCATTTACTTACTTTCCACATATCCTTGCAAATCAAACATTTAAATATATGAATGGAGGTGGATATATAACACAGAAATGGCAAAACACAAATTTCACACACATTTTAATTTTGTAATTCCCTAGGTTTTGCAATTGTTTTAGAAATTCATACAGATGTATCTAATCAGTTATTTTCTAGCAGAGAATCTTTTGGTCTTTAAAACACAAACTGTCATGACCTGCAATTTTATATCCATCAGAGCAGGTCCAGAGAAAGCATTTCAAGGCTCTATCTCCACTGGTGCAGCCAATGGGGGACTGGTAGCCTGTGAGCCACAGCTGGTGACTTAAAGTGTGGTTGAGTGACCAGAGCTCAAGAGATAGTAGCCTTTCTATGAAAATCAGACTGCAGATTAATTGCAATTTTATATCCATCAGAGCAGGTCCAGAGAAAGCATTTCAAGGCTCTATCTCCACTGGTGCAGCCAATGGGGGACTGGTAGCCTGTGAGCCACAGCTGGTGACTTAAAGTGTGGTTGAGTGACCAGAGCTCAAGAGATAATAGCCTTTCTATGAAAATCAGACTGCAGATTAATGGGGAAGGAACTGTGGTACTGTGCCAGTTCACTAAGACACTGCTATTGTGCTTCGTGTGTTTTGTGTTTGTAAATACAGAAATGCAATAGGATCACTGTTGAAAGATGTTACAGATGCAGCGTAATTGGTCTAGAGAGTAAAGACTGGGAGCATAAGGGAGGACAACACCTAAGAAATCTAGAAAGAAAAAGAGAAAATTGGAATTTTGTTATTGTTGTTGGAGGTGGAAGGGGGAGTAGCGATCCTGATTATGCACTTTAGTGGGCCCTTTTGGAAAGAAGGGCAGCTAGGGCCAACACCCAAATGTGGTTTACTGTGAAGAGGAAATGAGGGAAAACCTTACTGCTTCATCAACAAATTATAATTATCAATGCACGGAAAATAGTATCGACAGGTCAAATATACCTCATTGAAACTCTTTTCTCCATTACCTGTGTTATGCAATTCATCTGAAGTGTGGATTCAAACACAGTGAATGAATAATTAAATCATTGTAAGGAAAAAAATTAACAAAGATTCTAATCTACTCAGAAAAAGCTTATTCTAACTGAATGGTCTACTCTAACTTGCTCAGGTGAACTGTCTCTTTTCTTGTCCGGGCTTTATTCTTCAAGTTTTGAAAATGACAGCCTTTGTGATATTCCCCTCTGATGGTGGGGCGTCCAGTCAGAGAAGTGCAAAGGCCACTCTGCTCTGAATTAGTCAATCAGGGACCAGCCTGAGTGAGTCACAGCCATTGCTCAAAATGTTCACTGTCTGAAGTTCAAGCCAGTTTCCCAGCGTCCATGGAGTACATCCCTTCCTGGATGGTCAGCTTTGGAAACAGGGATGGTATCAGGTGCCATTCTTTGCCTGCACTGTCTTTGCTGAATTGCTTAAATGATTCTAATTGTGGTGATTTAATAATATCATATTAGTTACCTCGGCTAATGTACAAAATGCCTGAGATTGGTTTACTTGAACTGCACATAATTAAGGTCTCACATTTCTGGAGGTGAGAAGTCCAAATCAAGATGACAGCTGATTTGATTCCTTCAGAGTGGTATGAAGAAAGCATCTGTTCCAGCCTTCTCACCTTTTCTTGTCAAAATGGCAAAGAGACCCCTACGTTTGTTCAGTTTCCTTCCTATGTGAGAGTCTCTGTGTCCACATTTCCTCTTTTTACATAGCTGCAGGTCTTTTTGGATTGGGGGCATCCTAATGAATACAGTTGAACTTCATTCCTCTAGGACAGATTGGATCTCCATAAACAATCACATGTCAGGTACTAGTGTTGAGGACTGTCAGCATAGGACTTTAGGGAGAATGAAGACATGAATTTTGAGTTATAGATGGGCATATCTCCTCACGCTTCCATTATATTAAGAACATATTGGTGTTTTTCACACATAAATAGTGGTTTGATGCTTACTGGGCAGTGTAGTTAGTTTCTTAATTCTTCTAACCCATGCAAGCATAGAATGTTGATGAAAAGTCTTACTTAAAATGATTAATTTTGATAAATCAAGGCTTTCACATCAATTGCAACTGTGATAAACTTAATTTTTCATACTATGTATCATTTAGTGATTGTTGCATTGAAAATTATTTCAGAATTTAGTGAATTAAAGCTGCAATTATTTATCACTTCTCATGTATCTGTGGGCTGGCCGAATGCTTCTGTTGATCTGTCTGGTATGTATCAGTATTCTATTTGGAGCTCCCTCTTTTTTTCATGGTTCCCAGTACACTTTAAATCACATTGCTTCAAAATTAGCAGTGTACACATAGGGCTTTTCTCTGTTTGGTAAAATTGTTGTTTGGTTACAAGCAATGTTTTGTAGATGCTCCTATGACAATAATAAAGAAGGGAACAGTGGTGACTATTGCTGAGCCCACTTGCTCAGTTGTGTCCAAATCTTGGCAACCCTATGGACTGTAGCCTGCCAGGCTCCTCTGCCTATTGAATTTTCCAGGCAAGAAAGTGGGTTGCCATTTCCTTCTCCAACACTAATGACTACTTAAGAGAAAATGAGGTGACTGCTCTCATGTGATTTTCCTCAACTATTTGAGGATTGAATAGTAGTATTTACTTTTATAAAGTTTCTCACTGTTCATCTCAGTAATGACGGGAGATACACTTTCAATTCAGTCCTTATAAATGCTTTAAAATGTTAATTATAGTTTGCTTAAACACTAAGTATATTCTGTTATGTTTGGTATCCATTTTTCTACTTGTAAAATAAGTTTTAAATTTCCCTGTTGATTGGAATGTTTAAATGTCAAAAAGATGTCACTCAGTGAGACAAATGATGGATAACCTACAGAAATCAAAACTTTTCTTCAAGCCTTGAGAGAAAGGACAGCACTGTGAAGGAATAAAACAGAAAGTTTTAACATTTCAGGTACCCAAAAGCTCAGGAGAAAGACTAGGGCAAGGCAGGATACTAGAAAGAGCTTAACTGCTCTGAGTTGTGTGCCCGTGAGGGGGACAATTTCCTGATCATGGAGGGCTCTAAAGACCTTTTTTCTTTGGTCCAGTGTGGAACTCTGTTCTGCTGTTACCTCTCAAAAACTGTCTTGTGTCCATTAAAGATTCTGAAAGCTAAGCCACTGGGAATATAACTTATATGCTTGAATGTGATGTGAATTTTATGAAAATATTTCCAAAATATTGACTCCCAAGGAGACTAGGAAAAACTACCACCAACGGATCTGCTAGTAAATACCTGTTTGTAGTACCTCAGGATGCTCTTACACACACTCTTTGTAAAGCTCAAGGATGACTGAAACACAGGAAATCTAAAAAAGAGTGAAACAGTGGGGATTGATGCTGAAGAGATTAAAGCCAAATCAGCACATATGATAACTGACTTCAGCAGGTGATTGAGGAAAAAGGGCACCTAGTGAATCAATCATAATTTAACACTGCAGTTTGCTGAAATGACAACATATGGAAAGAAGTTTATGTTTAATAACAAAAGATGAGCAGAAACTTGGAGAAAATAGTATTAATAGGATAAACATACCCCATTCAAACCTTGCTGACATTATTTGTATCATAGAAATCATTTGAAAATATGAAAGGTCCCAAACACAGTGCTAAAATAATTAAAGCAAAAAATTCCAGAAGTAATATGTTTCCAAAGTGGAAGAAACTGAAGTTACTTTTCTGACTGGTTCAGATCAGTCTTATTTGGTTTTTCCTGAAGAGCACATTCTCCCGTTTTGGAAAATTAGAAGGCTTCATGGCTTGCACCTCTGTATAGTGACGATGCTGGAAGCTTCCAATCAGAGCAGCTCAAACTCCACTTGGGACTGGCTCAGCCAGTAAAAAGCCTGCAGCTCCTGAGTCAAAATCCTTGACTCTAAGTGTGAACACTGATCTGGGCTGAAGCAATAGGAGTCTTACTAGCACCTGCAGCCTTTGAGATTGAGGTAGGCAAGGGGTATTGGTCCGTGTCATTGAGTCAATCTATTATAGGGTGACAGAGGGTACACCAATCACAGCTTTCTTGGAAGGTGTGGCCTTTGGAGATTATGGAGTATGTTGGTATGGTTCGTTCCCTGTGGTTTACCTCTTGGCTGCTGTTTAATCATGGTGGTTTAATGATATGAATTCAAAAATGGTCTTGAATATGTCTTTTGTCCCTTGCATCAAAAAATAACAAGTTGATTAATAATATTTCAGGTAAGATTTTTAAATTCTTAGTTGTAAACAGAACTCTTCAGATAGTAATTAGTAGTATTTCATCACTGTAAATTTCCAC
>SJYC01127450.1:0-47610 GCA_006408675.1 Madoqua kirkii | reverse complement strand
TCCTTCAGAATGGACTGGATGGATCTCCTTGCAGTCCAAGGGACTCTCAAGAGTCTTCTCCAACACCACAGTTCAAAAGCATCAATTCTTTGGCACTCAGCTTTCTTTACAGTCCAACTCTCACATATATGACTGCTGGAAAAACTATAGCCTTGACTAGACCGGCCTTAGTTGGCAAAGTAATGTCTCTGCTTTTGAATACATACACACAAGTATTTTATTAAATTTTCTCTAATGTCCAAAGTGATTGGATACACATGCTGTTCAGAAAAAAATCCGTTTCATTAGTTATTTGAAGGTAGTAATTGCTTCTAGTTTTAAGTGTCAGTGAGTTTTTGTTTTTGTTGTTGCTTTTACTTATCCTCTCTTCAAGCATTTCTTTATCCATGAATAGTATGAGATTTGGAGAATACTCTACAGGAAACCTTATTTTAGAGAGTAGAATATACTCAGTAGAGAATATACTCTAGTTCCCTTTGTGGAGCTCACCTGCCTTCATTTGCTGCCAGTAAGACTGTTTAGAGTATCAGTGTTCATCTCTATTCACAACCCCATCATGTTATGAAGATTCACAGAAGAAATATGGCGGATTTTGCTGGGAATGTAGAACGCTTGAATAGAGATATTGCAAATACAAGGTTGGATGATTATACCTTCAAATATGTGTTAATGCAGCCTTGTATTACCACATAGAATGGATCATATTCTAGAATATAGAAATTATATCTGCTGACTGAAGCATCTGCCTGTGAAATAATAGTAAGTCTCCGTTAAGATTTAGTGATAAGAAGGCACTCTTGGCATTTATGGATTTGATAATCATGATTTCATTGTTTGGGCCTGTTCCTAAAGGTTCGTGATATATGGTAATGTGAAATTTCTTTGAGGCCCAACTGGAATAGTGGGCAGTCAATCTGTGCTTTCACAGGGCAGCCACATGCCACAGGGTTGACAGAGGGCCCTTGCTAGAGACCAGGCATCACTGTTTTCTCGATTCTCAGGTGCCCTTACTTTCCCTAAGTGGTAAAAATTTGATTTCTTTGTGTTAACTTTTCATCGAGTACAAAACTACTATGGAAGTTGAAAACAGTTGTTATGAATCTGAGCATAGGGACCAGCAATTCAGACATTTCCGTATTTACAAGTAGTTAAATTTAAGAGGCACTGCAATATATTCTTTAAATATATACAGTCTTATCTAATTCTCAAAGTATTATCATTATTCCACTTTACAGATGGAGACGAAGCTCAGAAGCTGTAGATGACTTGATGGGGTCAGCTAACTTTGTGCAACCAACTCAGGTCCCCTGGCTTTAAAACGTCTACTCTTTTATCTTCCTTTATACTCCTGGATCCAGGTCACTTCAGACAGAACGTTCTCTGCCCAAGAGGTTGAAAGTCAGCTTCTCAGATGAGGAACTGAAGGTGTATTTTCTCCTCGTAGGTGTCTGCTTTCGAGGCTCTGACCTCTCCTTTGCCCTTTCCTGGGAAGCCCTGCCCTCCTGGGCCTTTTTCTTCCCAGGAAGCTGCAAAATGGCTTTTGCACAGCAGGAAAAAGAACTGTGTGGAGGGCGGCACATTGTTTAAAAAGTGAATGTAAATGTATATGCAAATCTGCTAATGTCGGATACAGTGTGTTTCTGGCTCTATTTGACAGAGTCTCACAAGTAGGTGTGGCTCTTGCGGGCCTTCCTTGTTTCATTTCTCAGTTTAAAAGAGGTTCCCATAGGATTTCTCTAAACTGAGTTTTTATCAGTTTGGCCCCCTTGTCACTCCCACCCCTACCTTTGCTGTGCTCCCCATTCTTGTTACAGCTTCCTAGACAGTGTGCTTGCCTTTGGGCAACCTTCCTGTTTCTTTGTTGTTGTTCAGTTGCTGAATCCCCAGCAACTCTTTGCAAACCCCATGGACTGCAGCCCGCCAGGCTTCCCTGTCCTTCACCATCTCCCAGACTTTTCTTAAACTCCTGTCTATTGAGTTGGTGATGCCGTCCAACATCTCATCCTCTGCTGCCCCTTTCTCTTCTCACCCTCAATCTTTCCCAGCATCAAGGTCTCTTCCAATGAGTTGGCTCTTCACATCAGGTGGTCAAAGTATTGGAGCTTCAGCTTCGGCATCAGTCCTTCCAATGAATATTGAGGGTTGATTTCCTTTACAATTGACTGGTTTGATCTCCTTACAGTCTAGGACTGTAAGAGTCTCAAGAGTCTTCTCCAGTACCACAGTTCAAAAGCATCCATTCTTCAGTGCTCAGCCTTCATGGTCCAACCCTCACATCTGTATGTGACTGTTTCTTTAACCCATGATTTCTCTAAGCATTTCTAGATCATCCAAACTTCCCTCCCCTCCTGCAGCCACACAGGAGTGCTGCTATGTCGTGGGGGCATTTCTGCTGTTTGTTATAACTTAGCCTGTAGCACTTAAGCCTTTTGTAGTTGAATTGCATGTTTTCTTGGATTCTTTCGTAACGATTTCCAAAAGGTACTTAAATAAGTGATAGTGGATATCTTTATAAAACACCTGGCCATCTTTTTTTTTTATTGCGGCAACATTGGTTTATGACATTATAGGTTTCGTGTGTAAGCACTGCAATTCCATTTCTGTATACACTACAGTGTGCTCAAATTCAGTGCTGAATTTCCATCCATCACCATGCAGTTGACCTAGCTTTACCCATTTTGCCCCCGCCCCTGAGCCTTCCCCTTGGTAACCACTGCTCTGTTCTCTACTGCCTGTTTGTTTAGCACTTTGACACCATTTTAAAAAGAGGCTTTGATCTTTGACCTTTAAGAAGTTAGTTTGACATATGCTTCTTGTGCTGCAAGGTTATGTATTGAGTTTCTTGTTTGTGCTTGTCATTATGTCATTATCTCCTGGCCTCTTTGATAGTTGCCTTTGGGAATTCTTGTTGTAAAGTTGTATATGTTATTTTTTGCATTCAGAACAAATCTCCTTTAACACAATATTCATTTATCCCTTCACATACTTACTCTTCACCAGTACTTATAAATTATCGTCTATTAAAATCAGCAAGCACTTAAAAAAAAATCAGAGTTAGTTTGACATATGCTTCTTGTGCTGCAAGGTTATGTATTGAGTTTCTTGTTTGTGCGTGTCATTATGTCATTATCTCCTGGCCTCTTTAATAGTTGCCTTTGGGAATTCTTTTCATAAAGATGTATATGTTATTTCTTACATTCAGAACAAATCTCCTTTATCACAATATTCATTTATCCTTTCACATGCTTACTCTTTGCCAGTACTTATAAATTATCACCTATTAAAATCAGCAAGCACTTAAAAAAAATCACCAAGCACTCCAACATCTTGCATGGACTTTATGACACATATGAAAATTATTTGGTTTAGGGTTTCTAAATAAATGTAGATCTTGAAATGTATATTCTGTTCTTCTGTTGGAAGGACCCTACGTGATGGTATTTCACTTAAGTCCCGTTGGATTTAACAGTCTCTTTGTATTAGTTTTATGCTAGTTTTCAATAATTCAGTGCCGCAGTTTTGTCTATAAAGATACTAATACTTAAAAGAGTTGTTGTGACCATTATATTAGATAAACCCAGTACCTGGTATACAGAAGACAATAAATAATAGCATTATTACTATTAGTATTTAAAACTTATGAACAGTTTTGTTCCTCTGTATTTTCTCTTTAAGAAAACAGAAAAAATTTTCATATCGCTTACCTTCATCTTCTATCACACCTTTTAGCCCTTCTTTTATTTTTAGCAAATATTTATTGAGCCCCAACTCTGTGAAAAGTCCTATTTTAGGATATGGAGATTTGGCAGTGAGTGATAAAGCCCCTACTTTCATAAAGCTGATATTCTAAGACCAATGTGTGTAATGTTTTCATCTTTGTAGTTTTAAAAAGTTATTTATATAATGTACTAGAAGCTATATTGTTAAGTAGTTTGTGGAAGCCCAAAGACAGTGGAAGACTTTTGTAACCATGTATGAAGTATTAGAATCAGTTCAGAAAGTGATCTTGCTTTTTAAAAGATCAAGTAATACTGAATCTCTTGCAATAATCAAGGAAAGACACATTATTGAGGCAAAACATCAGGGTAATGTATTATTTTGTTGTTCTTGTCAGTTGCATGATTTTTCTTAGTTAAATCCTGAATTTTTTTGTTGTTGTTTCTTTTCAGAACCAGTAGTATCATTTTTTAAAACTTTATTGAGGCATAATTGGGAACTTGGCTTTTAGAGCATACAAAGCACTCTAATAAAGTTAACACAAAAGACTTAAATTTGATTACTCACTACTTTCTATTGAGGAAACTTTAAATTTCAAAAGCAATTGTGCCCTACTAGAAAAAAATTAGAAGCTTTAGAAACTGCAAATAGTTAAATCTTAAAAGTCATAACTACTTACATAAAATATGTTATATACTTTCAAAGTTTTCAATGCATTCTATATCTTATTTTTTAAAAAGAGTAGTGTTCACATGGTTTTGTAACTTTTTCATTTATTAATGATTAATGTATTATGCAGTTTTTCATGCCAACAGTCAATAGTCTTAGCACACTTTTTATATGCTTTATATTTTTTATTTCAGTTCAGTTCAGTCGCTCAGTCATGTCTGACTCTTTGCAACCCCATGTACTGCAGCACTTTGGGCTTCCCTGTCCATGTCCAAGTCCTGGAGCTTGCTCAAACTCATGTTCATTGAGTTGGTGATGCCATCCATCTATTTTTTACATAGATCTAACTTAGTTTGTCAATCCCCTATCGTTACCTCTTTATTTCCAGTTTTTTCTTTCTTATAAGCAATAGTTTTCAATGCATTCTATATCTTATTTTTTAAAGAGTAGTGTTCACATGGTTTTGTAACTTTTTCATTTATTAATGATTAATGTATTATGCAGTTTTTCATGCCAACAGTCAATAGTCTTAGCACACTTTTTATATGCTTTATATTTTTTATTTCAGTTCAGTTCAGTCGCTCAGTCATGTCTGACTCTTTGCAACCCCATGTACTGCAGCACATTGGGCTTCCCTGTCCATCTCCAAGTCCTGGAGCTTGCTCAAACTCATGTTCATTGAGTTGGTGATGCCATCTATCTATTTTTTATATAGATCTAACTTAGTTTGTCAATCCCCTATCATTACCTCTTTATTTCCAGTTTTTTCTTTCTTATAAGCAATCTTGCCATGAATTCTAATCTCCTTGCAAATATTTTGTGTATCTTCAGACACTTGCTTTTGACAAATTATTAGAAGTTAAATGATAAGCTTCTGTGGTTCTTATTTTGTATCATAAAATTGCTCTCCATAGATATTTAAAAATTTTGCATTTCTCCAGCAATGCCTGAGAATATGTTTCTCCAAACCCTTAATAATTGGAGCAAGGGCCAATACACACACAGAGAGAAAACTGGGAATGCAGTTCTCATCATCCCCTTCCTAGTCCCATCCTTTCCTCATAGCTGTCTGTGGCAGAGCAGAAGTCTTCAAGGTCATTTTCTCCTCCCCTGGTCTCCAGGGTTTAGCTCCGGAACAGAGCTTGAGCTTTAAAAATTGAGCTCATAGTCACCAAAGTCACATGGGACTGATTGGAATCAGTTTGGCATTAGAAAGTTCGTTCAAGAGTTTATACAAGCGGCTTTCCAACATCAGATGAGATCAGATTGTTTAGACAATCTGGGCAGAGGGCTGAGGACACAGAGCTAGCCTGCCCGGCTCCCTGGACCACACCTACCTGCTTTGGTCATGGGGTCATGGTGTCACATGGTCACATGGCAAGGCAATGAGTGAGCAGAGGCCAGAGCAGTTTTCAAGGATCTGTCCTGATAACTTATCCTCTACCCCTGAAGCTAAAGCTTTCCTTACACTTTGAATTGTTCCTTCCTTGATTTCTTAAGAACTGTGGATTTTTTAGAATATATAATGTATCCAGTTCATCTTCCACAGGATTTAAAACAATGGATGGTGAAATCAGGCAGTTAGTTGCTACAGGGATGTTGGATTGTTGATCAGTAAATCCTGGAAGAAAACATGCGTGCTCACGCACACATGCACACAAACATACATACACATGCCTGGCATACGTACATGCATTTGCAGATGAGCTAAAATACGCATTTTTCTGCTGATCTCAGTATTTGTTTTGTAATTCTTGATTCTCCAGCGAAGGATAATTTTCCTTGTGTGGCCCATAAAACTGCACTCAAATTTTTCATTTCTGTTTATTGCTTAAAATGTTTCATCAGAAGAAAAAAATTTTGTGTAGCTTTAGCACTTGAATAACTTCAAGTATTGAAAAAAAATTTGTACTTTCATCTTTCAATGAGATGTTGTTGGTACTTTAAAGAATAAGCATACCTCTACGATTAGTTTAGAATGTGTTTCAAATTCATTTTATTTTCTAGCACATATTATTCTAGCAAATATTTTTCTTTAGGCCTTACTAAAGAAATGCTTTGACTTACATTGGATGGTACCAAGTTGAAGCTCAAAACTATTTAAAACATTTAAAAGTTGTCATCTCATTTGCTAAATAAAGGATAGATCTTGAAAAGACCAAAAAGCCTAAGTTTTTATATCTTGATTTTTGCCTAAACGAAGCTTTCGGCTGATCATTGCCAAGAATGAAAATTAGATTTTTTTTCCCCACACATACTCGGCCTTGTGAGTACCCCTGTTGTCTTTAAAGAGTTTCGCCCCACCCAACCTCATCATACTTCTAAAAGGGGATAAGGTAGATAATCAAAGCTAAACTGGTTCTTTGTACAACAAAAAGGCAAGAATGCATCCAACCTTCATCTAGCTGATCCTGAAAAGAAATGAAGCAAAGCTTCCAATTAGCTTGATTTATACAATGATGTGCTTTCTTTCCCAGTTAATTAAGAGGGATTCAATAAGATCCAGACCATGGGTTCTGACCTTTCATCTTCTAAGAAAAAAAGTAAAAATTACCCCACCAAATGAAAACAAACTAAAAGGAGAGCTTTGTTTAGAAATTTTCCAGGGTGATGAATCTTATATATATTTTTTCATCTTGTTTTTCTTAAAACAGTCCTTCTCTGTCTCATAACTTGGGCATTTGTAGAATACACAGCCTTTTTCATGCCTCACATCTTTTCCATTAAAAACCCCCCAGTTAATGAGATGTCCCCTGGCAAACAAGGGATGTTTGCTAGAGGAACCCTACAATCTAGAATGTGAGGTTGAGAGAACCGGAAGGGGATACTGAGTCTTAGAGAAGTGACATGACCAGCACAAGATCGTTGGTGCTGGAGCCTGATCTGATTCCTGTCACAGCTAGTTCTTCCCACTAGACTCTGTTGCTTTGATGTTGCTGGAAGAATTAATGTCCGTTCAAAAAGGTGGCACTGTGCTTTGCTATTGGGTGTTTCTTTCAGTTGTGTGTTGTTGTTCTACTAACGCATCACTTACTTATGTTTATACTTTTATAGCAATGTGTAGGGGACATAGTTAATGCACTGAAAATATGGGTTATGTAAATAAAATTCATCTTCATTTGGTTAACTAACGTATATTGAATGTCAGCTGTGTGCTAACAGCTGATAATAGTTAATCAAATAATGGATGATCCCTGCATTTATATATAAGAAAGGG
This sequence comes from Madoqua kirkii, assembly GCA_006408675.1. Lineage (NCBI taxonomy): Eukaryota > Metazoa > Chordata > Mammalia > Artiodactyla > Bovidae > Madoqua > Madoqua kirkii. Next base: position 40,007 of record SJYC01127450.1, on the reverse strand, counting down.
CTTCCCAGATGGAACCAGTGACAAAGAATCCACTTGCCCATGGAGGAGGCATAGGAAACGTGGGTTAATCCCTGCAGTAGGGAATGGCAACCTGCTCCAGTATTCTTGCCTGGAAAATTTTATGAACAGTGGAGCCTGGGAGGCTACAGTCTCTGGGGCCACAAAGAGTCAGACATGACTGAGTACACACACACACACGCACACACACACACACACACACACACACACACAGGATAAAGATAGATACTGAGGGCTTTTTGTTCTGTTTTCTATGGTAAAACATAATTTGATTAACAAGATGTGATTATTCTGGATGGCTTCCTTTTATTTATGACCTCTGAATTCCTCCATAATATATTTCAGATGACCTTTAAAGACTCTGAAGTTAGAATGCTTCCAAATATAATAATTTCAGCAATGGCATACAGTGGTGTGTAAATGGAGTATAATGCCAATTTACATAATGATATTTAAAGATGAGTTCTTTTTAGATATCCAGCTTGGGCGTCCTTGTCTTCATGCAGCTTTGCAAACGAGAGTTGCTACAAGCAGACGGCAGTTCTGCAGTGTTGGCAGCTAAGGATGTCTGGCTTAGTCAGGTCAAGCCAGGGCAGAAGCCTGGATTCCTTCATCCCCACCCCGAGGGCCACCACCACCTGGGACGGCCAGAGTCCGGGCTAGGAGCTTGGGATCCAAAGACAGCTGACTTGTTTCTTCTCTTAAGTTGTGAAGCTTTAGGACTCCCTGGCAAAAAGAAAAGACAGTCTGTAGACAGTCAGCCCAAGGAGGGATCTCAGAGGAGGGCATCCTCTTGAGTGGGGAGAGTAGGGTCCTTCATTTGGCCCTTCGGGGTGTGTGTGGCTTAAGATTCACCTTGAGGATTAAATGGGAGAACTGAGGCAGGCCAGACACTTCAAATAGAGGGATAGTAGTCAAGGTTAGATGTTTCCCTGATGGCTCAATGGTAAAGAATCCACCTGCATTGCAGGTGATGCAGGTCTCACCCCTGGGTTGGGAAGATCCACTGGAGGCAGCAATAGCAACCCATTTCCAGTATTCTTGCCTGGAAAATCCCATGGACAGAAGAACCTAATGGGCTGTGGTCCAAGGGGTGGCAAAAGAGTCAGACACAACTTAGCGACTAGACAGCAGCAGCAGCAACAGGTCAAGGTTAGGGGTGAAGTGGGGACAGACCTTGTTCCACATGAGGTTAACAATTACCTGTTTCCTTCCTCTCCCAGCCCCTTCAGGTAACTTACTTCTCTTCCCGAGATCACTGTCTCAAATGTAAAAGCTTTGCTCCCTGGAGTTTAAGGCTGTGGTAGATGGGGAGATTTCAGCAGTTAGTTGTTATTTGTGTACAGTCAGTAGCTTTGTAAACAGCAGTCTAGGACTAGCTGATCGGAGGCCCCAGCTCCCCAAGCATCACTGTTCCAGGCCACCTCCCAAGCAGAGAGGTCTGCTTTTACCAGTTTTCTCAGAGAAGAGTTAAGTACCCGGGCATAGTAGCACGCCAGGTGTCCGTCACACGGAGAAAGGAATGCAGTTTATTTCCATACTACTGTTTTTACATTCCAGCCTCATATGGGCCCTCTGTTTATGATGAGAAAGTCAAAGCCAGAGAGAATGGAAGTCCAAGGCCTCAGGATAAAGGCTACGTCTCCTTGGCAGTGGGCAGGAGGCCCCGCTCGGTCTGGTGGAAGAAGGCAGTTTCGTGCTGGGCCTGAGATGAAAGGGCATGTTTTTCTGTTTCAAAATGTCCTTGAAGGGAGAGACACAAAGGAAGAGAAGGGCAGAAGGCTGTGGCCACTGACAGCCCACCGACTTTCACCGTAAGAGTCAGTGCTGGTGATGTTTGGGAGGCGTGAGAGGCCCGGGTGGCTCCGGGTCACAGCTGCGGCCACGAGGGCCCTGGGCGGTGCTCAGAGAATGTGGTGTCCTCCAGCAGTGCTAGTGTTGGTAGCAGAGATCTAGTGGCGAGGTTTAAAAATCATACTGAGAAATCAAAATCCTTTATCACCGTTCAAATGCAAAGATATCCAACTTGGGCATCCTTGTCTTAATATCTCACTCCCATCTATTTTGGATCTGCTGCCTGCAAAGTTATAAATATTCAGTACATTTTAGTAGTAAAACCTTGGGTGATGGCAGCTTCCTTGGGTGACTGCACCTCTTTCTATAAGACACATTTGTCTCTCCTCTGGACATAGTTTAAAAGATAAGGATGCTCTTTCTTTTGAAGCCTAAGCACAATGCCATTATCTTATGAAAATTTAATAGTAATCTCTCAGTTTGGGTGCTGCACCTTTAATAAAAATATTAATGATTTTAAAAAGACTCTTATGAAAGATTTTCTTACAAAGCTAGTTTGGTAATGTTTCATTCATTCTTTCATTCATTCAGACCCTGCTCTGTATGACTGGGTGCAGGCAGGGAGCCCCTCATGGTATAATCATTGAGTTGTGACAGAGCACACTGTAGTTCTCAAAATCTCTAGGATACTATTTTATTGCCATTTTTAATGTGCATAATTTGATGTATGCCCCACAGGATCTTTAATCTACATCCCGAACATACACTTATTGTGACTTTATTTCAGCAGATATTTATTGACTGTCTGCCACATGCTTGGCTGGATTCTGTTGGGGGGAAATGGTAGCCTAAAGGATAAAGAGAGAAGAAAGAACTGTCTGTGTCTGTGGAAGAGAAAGGAGGATGAGGGGTGGTGAGATGTCTCTTCCTTGACCCCGCAGATTTTCAGGAAACTCTTGGATTATCACAAGGTGCTGTTGAGAAGCCAGGCAAGGAGCAGACACATCCTCTGTAGGCAGCAGGAATGCGGGGTGAGGTGTGGGAAGAAATGGGGGCAGGGGACACTCGAGCCTGTCACATGTTAGGGCCCTAGACTCAGCCCCGGTGCAAGTAGCTCGGGTGTGCAGCTCCCGGTTGCTGAGGGTGAAGAAGTGTTGGGGAAGCAGATTTTCAGAGGGTGAGAGGTGGAGGTGGACAGGTGGAACGGACTTGTGTCCTCTGCAGGTTTGCTGGAGAAATGGAAGGAGCTCGGGGGGCAGGGCAGGTTGAGAGGAGAGTTCTTTCTCAGAGTAAGAGAGATGTAGGCCAGCTCACTGGCCGATGGAGAGAGAAAGGAGAAGGAGGACCGCTGATGGGAGACACCATGAATGAACATTGACGCTTTCACTGTTGGAAGGTGAAGGACAGGCCGTTTTCCAAATGCAGAAAGAAGGAGAAAAGCAAGTCCAGAAATAAACAACTCTAGGAGATTCTAGAGGGAGAGGAGGTGAGCTTGTGAAGACTGCTGAATGTTTATAGTAGTGTTCTAGGTAGGCAATAGCTGCTGAAGAGTGGTTTGTTGTCACCCAGAGATAAAGCCCACGGGGGCCCAGCCGACATGCTGTTTGGTTCCCAGATGTGCACAACAGACCGGATCCAATTTTGGCTTCTTCCAGTAAAAATTTTTTCCAACCAAAATTTTAAGATAATTTTACCTTTAACTAGAGATTATGAAAAATAGTAGGTGAGAGATTCTCTGGCTGCTATGGAAAATAGGACAGAAACGGCCAATCATGGGCCAAACAGAAACTGTGATGAAGCCATTATTATAAGGGTAGAGGACCAGTGAAGGTCAGGACTGAGGGAGGAGGAACTATGGAAGCCTGTGGACAGCGAGGATCTTGGAGCTCAGTCTCTAATACATGCGATGACTCTGAGTGATTGAAGTGGAGTGAAAGGCAGAAGTGGAATTAAGGAGGGTGGAGAACTAGGACCCAAGAGGTAGGAAGGCTATCCATGTGGATGCTGACCTGCTGTCACGTCGGGTGATGAGTAGGGAGGAGGGCCGGCCACTTCCAAAACCCTTTTTTTAGGATGTTGTCGGTTATTCTATTCAAAAATGCTCTCATGTTAATGACTATTAAAGTTTTTAGTATTTTATCATGGTAGGAACATATTGGGCCTTATTTTTCTACTTTATCTTAAAGAACATTTGTAGCCAACTTTTTTTCTAAGACTTCTACAATTTCATACAAATTTTAATTTTATTTAAAAAATTTTTGTAACTTTAATTCACTTAAATGCATACAAAATGTCAAGAGAGGATCAGTAACTAAAGTCACTAAGGAAGGTTCGGATGAGAGGACAGTACATCAAAAGAATTTACTGAGTGATACTTCAGAACAGTGGTCTGAAACAGTGATTGAAATAAGACTATTGACTGTACTCAGCAAGAAAATAGACTGGTCATATTTTAGATACATTTTCAGTAATAAAGCTCTTGACACAAAAAATGGTTAACGTTGGACCAGTGCACCAAACTAATGAAAATACCTTTAACCTGTGCATTTAATTAGTTGAGGCGTTTCTGTATCCTGGAACAGAATAACTTTTAGTAATTAGTTCAAAAGAAGTTTCATTTTTTGGTTTGTTTTGCTTCCGAATTATAACCTTATTTGAAATTTTCTGGATGATAAAGGATATATTTACTCCAAATGACTCATTTTTAATTTATTCACAAAACCTAATGAGGCCAACATCATCCCATGACCATTGGTATTAAAAACTACTGATAGATGTAAACATGTGATTGGCTGTTGAGCTGTTTTCGTTTGCCAGAATGAAATCAGCCCTTGAAATCAGATCCATGTGTGTTCCATTCACCCTGGAAAAAGCCAGGACAGTGAAAAATGTCCTTTGGCCCCAAAGCAAGTTTTCAGCCTTCTGCTCTGCTATGATTTCCCAACATCTACCCACCTCTCACCTTCAAAAAGAGAGATGAAGGAAGAGATTAGAAGTGATCGTATTTGTCTAGGTTTTGGTCAAATTGGGACCTGTTTTCATCAATAATATAGCTCATATTTCCTCATCATTAAAGGAACTTGATCCAGATAATATGTGTTCAGTGGAGAGGATCATGAGGTCATTGAAAATGGACTATCCTTGGCTTTGCATTTGTATATGGATGCATCTGATCTTGGAATTAATTTTGATTTACAAATTTTAAATTTAAAAGCCCCCAGAGAGAGAAGCCACTCTGGAAACTGGCTGGCATTTTCCATCCCACCTTTTAATCAAAGTTCCACTAGACTCCTTTCCTAGGGAGGAGGAGACCATTTTCCCTTGTGCAAATGCAAAGAAGTGGTTACTGAGCTTTAAAGGACTTTAAATGCATACAAAATATATAGCACAAGAATAAGTGTTCAAAAAAAAAAAGCTCAAATTAAATACCTATATAACTTTGTGGTCAAGAGATTAAATGCTTACTCTCAATATTAAGTGTGCAAAAATAAAGTTCTGCTGTTCATATTGATGAAAGCAAAATGTGGACAGAGGACGATGCAGAATGAATAATAACCCCTCAGGTAATCGGTGTGTTAGAGTTCCCCAGAGAACAGAACCCATAGGATGGGGATGTATAAAGAGAAAGAGATTTATTTTAAGGGATTGGCTCATATCATTATGGAAGCTGGTAAATCCAACATCTTCAGGATGGACTAGCAGGTTGAAGCCCAGGGAAGTACCAGTGGTGCCGGTCAGGTGTGGAGGCCATCTCCTTGCAGAGTTCTCTCTCGCTCGGTCTTTTGTTCTATTCAGACCTTCAGCTGATTGGACGAGGGTCACCTGCATTATAGAGGGCAATCTGCTTTACTCTAAATTACTGATCTAAATGTTAATTCACCCAAAACACCCTCACAGAAACATCCAGAAGTGTGGTTGACCACGTATCTGGCTACTGTGCCCAGCCAAGCTGACTCAGAAAATTAACCTTCGCAGGTAGGGCTGGATGGCGTTGCACAAGGTGCTGTTTGCACTTCTGGCACAACGGAGTGAATGCCGAGGCAGGGACGTCTGCACCTGTTTCTTCTACTTAGAGCATTGATGACTTTCCTTAAAATCAAAGTAGATGAAAAATACCAGTAGCCTTAAATTCAGGAAAGTCAATTTAGAAGCTATTTTAGGCCATCTGTTTTAATCTGGTTGCTCATGTTTGAAACATTTCTGCTGGGTTTGCATTTACAACACCAATGAGGACACACTGATATATGGAAAATATGTATGATCTCATATACCTGGATTAATTATTATTTTTTCAGGTTGTAGCTCACCACTAAGAATAAGCAATCTTCTTCTGTTATTTGCCCACCTGGGATTTAGTCAGAAACGCTGATGTGTTCTAACGATTTAGAAGGAGGAAAAGTTTTTGTTCTGAATGATAATTTCCTGTTAATCATTGCTGACCTTGAAGAGTCTGCCAGACTGTTCTTCAAGGTTTAAATTGGTCTCAGTGAACGTAAAGGAAGATAAAGAAACCTATAAAAATTACAAGGTTCTTATTCATTTTAGTTTTGCTGATTAAAATTACCAGAATTGGTTTTTTCCTCATCTCTCCCTGAATTCTTTTCATTATCTTGTTATATTTTGATATGTGTCTATCTCATTAAAAAAGATTATCAGCAGAAATTAACACAACATTATAAACCAACTATACTTCAATAAAAAAGACTGTCACATATTAAAAAATTTTAAATGTATATTAGATTTAGTATAAAAGAACTTAGTTCACTCAAACATTGAACTGTTTCCCCCACTACATCATTTTAGACACAGGAAGCTGTGTGTGTTAATATGTGTTAGTCGCTCAGTCGTGCCTGACTCTTTGCGACCCCATGGACTGCAATCCAGCAGGTTCCTCTGTCCATGAGATTTTTCCAGGCAAGGATACTGGAGTGGGTTGCCATTTCCTTAGGAAGCTAGGTCTTGTCTTTCCAGTATGACATTGAAAGAAAATGAGGGAGTACTGGCAAGTTACTGTGAAAAAGGCAATCCTTAATAGTTGTAATTGAACGTAGAAGCTTTGTTTTCATGGTCTCATTCTTTTAGGGCAAAGGTTTAAGGAAGAAACCCTATGACTACCATGCTACCTCTGAAAACACTTGGAGAGGAAACTGCTCACAACATGCGCTATTTGATAAAAAGTCACAAATCGCTCTTCATGCTTTCTGAATTTGTAGCATATCTGCCTTTTCAAACCGAATATGCTATAGCAGCTGTAACCTGTATGCTTTTGAATGGATCTGAAAGTCGGGCTGTTTCTTCCCGCCATCTTCTTTGTCTTTCTTTTTGCTAATTTATGTCACTTGCCTTTAGCTGCATTGTGGTTTGGGGCAGTGGATGAGATAGCAATGCCATCACATGCGGCTGCTTAATGAAGCAACTGCTTGAACATCTTAAAGCCCATAATAGCTTCAGGTCAGGTTCAGAAGTTCACATACAGTTCCAGGCATTTGAAGACTGAATCAGAGCCTGAGCTCTGCCAAAATAATGCCACATTTGTCCAGCCTGGACTTGGGCAGAAGCTGCTGGTTGCCTCTTATTCATCCAAGCCAATCATTGATAATGAAGCTTGAAGAAACGTGAAATACCTTTTTCTAAAAAAACAGACAACTCCACCAGTTGGCTGCCTTCTTTTATTTTTAGTATAATTACCAGGGCAAGCTGTCTTGAAAAATTGGTACCTTATATTAGCTGAGTCTGTATCCCTGTGAGCTGACACAGGGGTGTTTTATTAGTTAAGACTATGCGGCTTGAGGTCAGTTGAGCATTATTCTTGCAAGACTTCTTGTGGGCTGTAATGCAATTGATGATTCCACAATGTGGGACGCTGACAGAGAGGCAGCTTCAGAAGAACCACTTTCCTGCTTTTACACTGCAGTATATCTGACTAATACATGTATCAACACACAGATTTCTGCTACATGGAAAGTTCTAGAACAGCTTGGTAGAGGAAAAATACCTCACCCAAGCATGCAGTTGAAATTGTAAAATGTGGTTCATTCCAAAATCACCATACCCTCCATCTACCTCCACTAAGTAGCTTAGTTTTGTTTTGTTTTGTTTTGTTTTTCTTTTTTTTGGAGGTGACATGCTTTTTCCCACCTCATTCATTTTTCAAAGGGTTTGTAATACTGGTTCCAATATCTCAAAGAAATGTTTTGCAGATGAGAGAGAAGGACTTGCAAGTAGTCTAAAATGTTGTAAGAACTTAGTGGGGTCCCTCTCTACCTCCCTGTTCTTCCTGTTTTTCATACTCAGTCAGCTGTTAAAAGACATCAGTGGTGAAAGCAGGAAATGAAATATGGTGGCCTGAACACCCACCCAGTGCCTGGCTCCTGTTTCGTGAGTGTTCAGAGAAGGCAACTGAATTTGCATCCTGTGATCCCTGCCCAGGTATAGTCAGCCCAGGTCCTCATGCTAAGTCAGAAACATCATGTGATGTGTAGTTCTGACTACTCGTTATTATTGTTGTTGTTTATGTTGTTCAGTTGCTAAGTCCTATCCAATCTTTGGACAGCATGCCAGGCTTTCCTGTCCTTTGCTCTCTGCTGGAGTTTGCTCAGACTCATGTCTGCTGAGCTGGTGATGTCATCAACCATCTCATCCTCTGTCATCCCCTTCTCCCACCTTCAATCTTCCCCAGCATCAGGGTCTTTTCCAGTGAGTAGGCTCTTTGCATCAGGTGGCCAAAGTATTGGAGCTTCACCTTCAGCATCAATTCTTCCAATGAATATTTAGGGTTGATTTCCTTTAGAAGTGACTGGTTATTATCATTGTCAAAAGTGTTAGCTCCCTATGTTGTAGGACTTTGTAATTTATAACAGATTCACTTACCTACTCCGCACAACAACCTGGTCATGAAGCAAAGGCGGGTGCTATTATCATCCTCAACCCCGTTTTACAGATGTGAAATCTAAGGATGGTAGGCTCTACTCCTTCCCTGAGGTTTCACAGTCAGCAAGTGATGAATCTAAGACAGGCCGTGCTAGGTCCCTACTTTTCCTATATTTCTTGTTGCCTCCTGCCTGCTGTGAACAGACTTCGATGAGTGCTGAGGACAGAGAGAATTCTAAGGTAAGGTCCTTGATGAATGGAAGGTCACCTTGGACAGACTGAATAGAGGCACAGAAGTGGTAAAGACTGTCAGGTGGACCCTGTGAGGTGTAAATCACTGGCCCAGAGGATGCCTGCAGCGGGGCCGTCCTGTGCAAGAGGTGACTGCAGGCAGGGGACAGTAGAGAAAGCTTTAAGGAGGGAGTAGAACTTGAGCTGGGTCTTGAAAGAAGGGTAGGTCTTAGATAAGAGAATGCAGGGGTCTTCCCTGGTAGCTCAGCTGGGAAAGAATCTACCTGCAATGCAGTTCAATTCCTGGGTTGGGAAGATTCACTGGAGGTGTACATGGTAACCCACTCCAGTATTCTTGCCTGGAGAATCCCCATGGACAGAGGAGCCTGGCAGGCTATAGTCCATGGGGTCACAAAGAGTGGGACACAACTGAGCCACTAAGCACACACACAAGAGAATGCAGGAGGCACCTGGGCAAAGAGATCACAAAACCAGGTGCACAGGATGGCGGCAGGCTGAGTGAGCCATTTGTGGGACTTACATGTCCTGTAAGGAACTAATTGGAAACAAGGTTGAGAAAACAACAGAAGAGCCAGAATGTCGAAGATCCTGGGTGCCTGAATTTGCACTTTATCCATTAAATTACACAAGGACATTGAGAGTTTTAGAGCAGTAGATTTGTGTGTGTTAGTAATAAGAGCCTGGAGATCACAGGAGAGGGCATGTCCCATCGGGGCAGTTGATAAAAATGGGGGAGTTGAGATGAGGGAGTGGATGACCAAGTACCACAGAGAAAAAAGCAATGAGATTTGGTGGTGAGGGTGAAGACAGTCATTATATAGTTTATTGTCTGGGCTTCCGGTGGCTCCATGGTGAAGAACCCACCTACAGTGCAGGAGATGCAGGTTTGATCCCTGGGTCAGGAAGATTCCCCTGAAGAAGGACATGGCAACCCACTCCAGTATTCTTGCCTGGGAAATTCCATGGACAGAGGAACCTGGTGGGCTACAGTCCATGGGGCCACAAGAATCAGACATGACTGAGCAACTAAACCATGACTGATTTAGTGTCCAATCAGGAGCTCTTCCCAGGACAGATACTAAATTGGTCAGGATGCTGAGCAAATGGGCACAAACTGGGACCATCTCGGGCCACACTGGACCTATGATCATACTGGTCTAGAGAGAAGATGCTGAGGTTCTAAGACTATGACCATGGTGTCGCTGGCAAGGGAAGGAAAGCCAATAAGGAAACTTGATTTCCTTGAATATTTTAGAAACTTCATCCCAGATGGACTGTAAGGAACTCATCATCAGTGTGTCTTTGGCTTGCTGAAGCACAGCTGTGTGCATTTTTCCTGCATTGAAAATATGCAGGGGATTATTTGTCTCCTAAGTGGATTCAGCCTGCTTTGAGTTTCCAGAAAAGCAGAATTGAATGTTGGCTATCACTGAGGCTTTCCGGAGAAAGCAGTGTGGACTGAGAAGTATAAACCTGGGAACCAAATGATTATCTGTGATTCTGTTGTGCATTAGAAAGAATTTGGCCATTTGTTATCAGTGTCTCAGAGTGACAATTAAACCAAAATTAATTCAAGCTAGTGATATCCTGGCACAAAATTTTCATGATTAGAGATGTGATTTAGGTTTTTATGTGACATTTTAGGTGATCTCTGTAGTGTTTTTAGGCATTTATAAAAGCTTTATCCATGTTATGTGTAAGATCTTCTTAGCTTTCATTCCAATAGATGAATAGCCTATTACATGAGCTTAGCATGCAGCAGGCAGTTTGAAGCTCACAGAAGGTTCTTGAACCAGACCTGTATTTTTTCAAGAAGATAGCCCCTTGTCCATTCCAGACCTAGTTCATGAGGGAAACAGAGGTGATCACTGCCCTTCACAGAAATTTGAAAATGTCATGCTCCATAGTCAGGTTTTTATTCTCCAGGCCATGATGTCTAAGAGAAGCCATCAGCCTCTAAATAGATTGAAATGTTCAGAAATAGCTCCCTAAAAAATATTTCCCAGTGTTGGTTGTCTGTTTAAATACCAACAAAACTCACTAACATGTGAAGTCTTCACTTGGAATTCACAAGCTTGGAAACAATCTGCCCTGACTTAATCAGGGGTGGTCAGTGAGTGTAGACAACTCCACCCAGAAGCTGGGAGAAATCCAAAGTTTTTCTTTTCTTTTTTTTTTTTTTTTAAGGAATCCTGGGTTTCCACACCCAGCCTAATGTAAAACACATTTGTTGCTGTTGTGTCCAACTCTTTGCAACCCCATGGACTGTAGCCTGCCAGGCTCCTCTGCCCATGGGATTCTCCAGGCAAGAATACTGGAGTGGGTTGCCATTTCCTTCTCCAGGGGATCTTCCCGACCCAGGGATCGAACCCACGTCTCCTACATTGACAGGAGGGTTCTTTATCGCTGAGCTACCAGGGAATACACGTTTACCTGAGACTATAGATTTTGTGTCTAGGAACTGGCGGTGGGTAGAAGGGAAGTGTCTTTTACAGTGAGAGCCACTGTCTGGAGTATGAGATTAAGTTCTAACAAGGGCAGAAATTTGTGATGGGGAAGGGCCAGGAGAACCTGGGGTGGAGACAGAGCCCGGGGGCCTTGTGGCTGGTGAACAGAGGGACCCTGAGAAGCCCTCCAGGCGGAGAGGCTTGCAGGGGCCAAGGAGCCAGATGCTGTTGATGTTCAGGGGCACCAGAGAGTGTCCTGTCTGTGGGAGGTGGTATATTCCCAAATCCTAGGAAAGATGGAGGCCTTCTGAGGATGTTGGCCGCCTTCCTGCCTGGGCCAGGTGTGAAAGGTGCTTTCTGTCTCTGTAGGAAACAAGGTCCATTTCCTTTCCTACCTGTTGCCACGTGTTTTGGGTTTCTTTCAGTACTTTCAAAGGACGTTGCTGCAGCCTAAACCCCTTTCCTACCCAGAAATGGTCTCTAGCCTTGATTTATTGGCAAAACTGCTGAGCTCTGGAAAATCTTAGACTGCCTGTAAAAACCTAGCAGCCTTTAGCACTCTCCAGGGCAGAATGTGGAAAGAATGGTTCCACGATATAAAGAGTAGGGGCTGTTGGGCTCTGATGTTTCAAAATATAGGTAATAAACTGATACCTTAATATTCTAGTAATCAGAAAATAACACAGATATCAGCTCTTTAAAAGCTCGTATTTTGGTATTTAATATTAGTACAGATTGTATTCTGATATTAAGTCTGTTTTTATATTCTTGAGGACAGTTGAAACATGGTTTTGAAAGAGACATTGTTGAGAACTAGGACCATAAATGTATTTTCTGTGCTTATTACAGTCTCTTTTCAAGAGTGCTGCCCTCAGATACAGTTTTCGTATTTTTATTAGACATATAGAAAAGGACATAATTAAGATGGGCTACTTGAGAGTTGTGGTTTCTTTTTTTTTTTTTTTAAGTAATTTCTGACTTAGACAATCCCCTTTCCTACTATTATTATATCTGGTGCCTATCAGTTCTCAGTTGCTCAAACAGTAAAGCATCCTCCTGCAATGCCGGGAGACCTGAGTTCGATCCCTGGGTGGGAAGATTCCCTGGAGGAGGGCATGGCAACCCATTCCAATATTCTTGCCTGGAGAATCCCATGGACAGAGGAGTCTGGCAGGCTACAGGCCATGGGGTCGCAGGGAGTCAGACACGGCTGAGTGACTGACTCTGGTTATCATATATCAGTTGTTTGTTTATTTATTTGGCTGCACCCAGGTCTTAGTTGCAGCATGTGGGATCTAGTTCCCTGACCAGGGATCAAAACCCGGGCCTCCTGCACTGGGAGCACAGTCTTAGCCACTGGAACATCAGGGAAATCCCTATCCGTTATTTTGTTAAGATCAAAGATTATTTTCTTCAAAGGTGAAAAGTGTGAAAAAGTCCCTATAGGGTCACATTTTTAAATTTCAAAACATGTTTCTTTTACAGAAACTAAACTCACAAACTTTTCCAGTACGCATGTACTGTAAGGGAGTCGTCATTGAGAAGAGCAGGGGAACTCAACTCAGAGAAGAGCAGTACTTAGTGGGCTTTGGAGGGGGCGAAGATACTGTACCTCAATATCCTCTAAATCAGTTGTCCCCAACCTCCTGTTCATGCACCATGAAACCAGTCCCCGGTACCATAAAGGTTGGGGGCCACTGCTCTTAAGTCATGGGATAATTTGTGAAGTTCCTAACTTACGTTGAAAATCCAGATTTTCATTGTGGAAGACATGCCGTCAGGAGAGAGCCGGTGCGGAATTTCCGACGGCTCTTTAAATCCCCGAGCTGGCGTCTCTCCCGGCCGGGTGCTGGTGATGCCCCGTGTGCTGTCCTGGGCGGCCGTGCTGACGCAAGCCTTCTGAAATGTTCTGGGCTGCAGCCATTTCCTCACTGCAGATGAATAATGAATGAGCTGTGGATGAAAGCCGATGGCTCAGGATGCAATCAGAAGCTCGCTGCAGCATGGGTAATGTTCCTTTGTCATCTCCATGGCAACTGCTATTTATCAAGACACGCTAGTGCTTCAGAAGACAGTGAGGAGTAACCAGTTTCGGTAACTTAGGGTCAGCTGATGGAAAAAAAAATCCACGGATTGAGACAGAACAAGCAGAGAGAAGGCCCTCTGCGGGTGGTGGGGAAACCCTGTTAGGCCATTCTTGGGGATTTTTATAAAAGGTAAAAGAAACAGGAAGCTGTGAGATGTAGGTCAAAAAATGAGTTAATAACTTTTTCCCCAAAAAACCTCTGACTTGGTATCTGAGAGGGTGGCATGGGGATGCAGTACTCAGGCGTCTCCCAGGTGTCCTTCCTGGGATGCAGGAGCAGGGCTGGCACTGGGTACCAGGATGCTGAGAGCAGCTGGCTGCACAGCACTGGTACCACACGGGCTCCTGGCCTCACGCATGAGCGACACGCCTCGCCTGCTGCTGGGCACCTTGTCCCCACCACGGGTGCTGATGTCAGCCTGCTGCCATCACACTCAGGGACCAGTTCTCTGCTCTCTGCTACCACTCAGACAGCACACTGGGCCAGCTGGTCTACCCATGCCCGGAGGACAGTGGCACCCCAGTCCCTGGTAGATGGAGGGAGAAACACAGGGGCTGGCTGAGCTGGGAGGTGCAGGGAGAAAGGAGAAGTGATGAGAAGGGGCAGGGAGTCCCTAAAAAGTGGGGCCTGAAAGTCAGTCCAGCAGAGATTGAACCTCGAGTCACCAACACAGCCGGGCCCACCTGCCTGGGGACCCCTGAGGATGAGGGGTGCACTTGGCCCTAGTGGAAGACAAATGGGAAGCAGTGAGGGGACCTACCATAAGAGCTCTAGGCATGTTGGGACATGGGAAATACATTAGAAAAGTAACTCCAGACAGTCACCTTTTGGCCTTAGAAGCGTACAGTATTGGGTTACCTAAAATCTGCGAGAAGAAGCCAGTTTTATAGACTTGGATTCCCCACTTGGCTCCCCTGCTTGTGGCTTCATCACTCAGGGCCGGTGAGGCGTCTCCTTTCAGCCTTTTTCCACTTCTCTCTTAAGTGCTGGGCAGCGATCCTCCTCAGGGTCATTTTTAATATGAAATGAGACGTGTAGAAGAAGATGAAGCCCAGTGTCTAGCACCTCACCACTGTGAATAAAAACAGAAAGGCATTTCTCTTCACTGAGATTATCTCATAAGTCTTCCCCCTTTGCCTTCCCAGAGAAGGGGGCCAAGAGATAGAACCTCAGCTTGATGCAGGAGGCAGACAGACCAAGCTGATCCTGCGGGAACAAACTTGGCGGAAGAAGGACCGTTTGGTCTGGTGCCTTGGCACCTGCACAACCGTGTTGCCCCTGGGCTCTGGGTGACCTGCCCAAGTCCTTCTGGGGACCTTGGCCCAGCCGCCTGAGGGCACAGGCACCTGGGAGACGCCTGTCTTCTGTGCTCAAGTGAGAGGCCATTGGTTGGCCCTCTGTGAGCACGTCCCTGCCTGACGAAGAAGTCACCATCAGTATTTTATTTTGAGCCAGCCTCGAGGTCTGACTCACCTCGTCTCTCGCCCTGCTCAGTGAAAGCACAAGGGAAGGGGCAAGTCACTTTGAGATCTTCCTTTGCAAAATATGATTAGGAAAATGTAGCATTCATAAAAACATTACACCTTCTCCATGCAAACATCAATGACTTAAAAAATAATTACCATCCAGACTTTGTTTAGGCAACAGAGCCTGCCTTCCTCCCATGTTTCCCTGTCTTCTGTAAGGGCCGCCTCCACACGCCCAGTGTCCGCACATGTCGAACTTGCCATCAGTGGCTAGTTTTTGTTGTTGTTTAGCCGCTAAGTCGTGTCCTACTCTTTTGCAACCCCATGGACTGTAGCCTGCCAGCTCCATTGTGGAAAATGAAGGGGCGGGTTACTTACCAGGGTAGCCTGCTGCCTACAGAAGGATATTGGTCTGCCTCTTAAGATCAGGAAGGTCCCAGTGGTGTCTGCATTTTTCCTCCCACTCCCTCCCACATCATTTACTTCGAGAAAGGTGGTTGGTACAGAAAGCTGCTAGTGAGTCACACAAGAAACCATCCTGAGAAGTGGTCTCAGATGAACAATGGAAGCTGCAGTTTTTTATGAAAGAGTTGATTGATTCTGCATCCATCCTTAGTTGTTACCGTTCAGTCAGTCACTCAGTCGTGTCCAGCTCTTTGTGACCCCATGGACTGACTGCAGCATGCCAGGCTTCCCTGTCCTTCACCATCTCCCAGAGCTTGCTCAAACTCATGTCCATTGCACTGGAGATGCCATCCAACCATCTCATCATCTGTTGTCCCCTCTCCCAACATCAGGGTCTTTTCCAATGTGTGGGCTCTTTACATCAGGTGGCCAAAGTATTGGAGCTTCAGCATCAGTCCTTCCATTGAACATTCAGGATTGATTTCCTTTAGGACCATTTGATTTTAGCTGGCCATTTGGATGTGATTAAAAGAGTGTATGAAGACCGAGATATAACAATAAATGTCCACCAGATAGCTCTAAGAAACTGGGAGGGAAATAGACTACACTAGGACTTAAGGGGTCGCTTGCTAGACTGAGTTCAGGACTAAATCCCCAACTTCTCGGCCCTCCATCACTTCTTGTAAAATGAGGATAATGTACTTTATCAGTTTTCCAAGTGCAGCTAGACCTTATGAACTCTTGACATCTCTGATTATATTTGCATTTCTTCATATCTTCTGAAGTCTGGAGATACACAGGAATAGTGATACTGCTGTGCTGAGGTTGGGAAGTTTCTGCAGTAAAGTATCTATTTCTTCCATGAGAATATATTTTTATTTGAGGCAAGTGTATATTTTAGAAAACGAGCCTTTTAGGTTCTGCTAGTTGGCGTTACCACCTGGCCAGAGAGGAGGAAGGTTCTGGAAAGGGAAGACTGCAGGCCCTGTAGGAGGCAGCATGGGCTTGGTGGCCCATCCCCAGCCTCTCCTCGGCCTGCAGGCCCCAAGCCCCTCTCCCAGGGGCCAGGCTGCCCACCACCCTCTCCTTGGATAGGTGGGCGGGGCCTTAACTGGGGGATGCCAGGCAAGCCAGTAACCAGTTCTAGTCTCTGCAGAGCTGCCAGTTACCTTTCAGCCACGTCCCGTTTCACCGATTGCCAACTAAAGGGACCCTGCAGCTTAGCTGTCTCTCTCAGCTTCCTCCCCTTTCCTGGTATTTATATTTTAGTTCCTTTTAAATTGCATTTCACTTAAGGGTTTCTAAATACTCCTTCTTCTCCCCTTTTGTATTTTAAGTTTCCTATTTTTTTTTTTAAGCAGAGAACAGGGATCAGTGTCAGATTTTCTAAAAGTGCCAGTGCCACACCTGCTATTGTTGATCCTCAGAACCTCAGAATCCCTAAGGATGGCTAATCCCCCTTGCAGGAGCCATTGTTTCCAGGGAGAACTGGCTTATTGGCTTTCTGCACCTTGGTTAGGAATGATGGTGGAGAAAGACAGGGTGAAAGGGAAGTCAGCTGGCAGCAGGGCTCCATGAGTAGCTAGTCAGAAAGGTTTCCAGATCTCCCTGATTGCTGTTTTTATTTGCAGAACTTCTATTTTAAGCGTGCACACTCACACGTGGATTGACGGGCACTAGCCACAGTAATGGCTGTGTCTGTCTGTAGTGCCTGCAAACGCTCGTTGCCATGGTGATGAGAGGCACTGCAGAGACAGGGTTGTGGTGCTGCTGGGACCAGGGTGCTGACACACAGGAGCTTTCTTGAATGTGTGTGTGTGTGTGTGTATGTGTGTTTGGGGTTCATAGGCAGAGACAGAAGGAAGGAGCCAGGAGGTAGGATAGGTGGGTGAGGCATTAACTAGGAGAGATGCCTGGGGGAGACCAGAAAGGTGATATCTGAATCAGGGGAATTCTAGAAAACCAAAGAGGAAAGCGAGTGCAGATGGGAAAAGGGAGGGCTGCATGGAGAATTTGTCTCTTTCCCTTGAAAGGTTTATGGTGGCAGGATTATCCCACGCAGATAGGAAAGGGAGAAATCGAAGCAAGCAGAGACAGGGGGCCCAGGTGGTTTGAGTGTCAGTGTTTCTGGAACTGCAGGGTTGAGGGTCTGCTGTCTCCAGTGGTCAAGACTTCCTTGACTGTAGGCAAAGGGCACAACTCTTTGAGCCTCCACATCCTCAGCTATAAAATGGGGTGGACGCAGATCTCTGCATCATTCCCAGCATACTGGTGGTGGCTCAGATGCTCAAAATCATTGATTTTTAACAACCAGAGATTGACAGAATAATCCCAGAAAGTTCCCTTTCAGTCGCTGACCCCAAGGGTGGGCATCTCAGGGCATCAGGGAGAGGAGCTGAACTTCTCTGTCTCACCCTTGCAGGATTGGGGTGCTCTGTGAAGCCATGACTTGGTCTCTCCAACGCTGAGGGGGAAATAGCCCCTAAGGCAGTGCGCACCCAGAGCGGCCTCATCCTGGTTACAGCGAAGGACACGAGGCAAAGGATGCTTCATGTGGGTCTTACACGGGCATGACCCTCTGCCAGAGACCTTGAGAGGATGTCCAAAGAATCTAGAATATGGACATTGGCTGAAGCCATCCCCTCAGCTAAAAAAGACAGACGCCCACTCTTGAGGTCAGCAACCAAAAAGGAAGTTTCTGAGATCATTCTGTCAGTCTCTGGTCGTAAAAGTCAACTATTTTGAGCATTTGAGCAACAACCGGTATGCCAGAGTGGTGCAGAGATCTGTATCCATCCCATTTTGCAGTTGAGAATGTGGAGGCTCAAGGCTGTGCCATTTGCCCACAGTCGAGGAGCTCAAGTCAAACCCAGATTTCTGGGCTGCAGTTCAGTGCGGTTCACTACACTGGCTCCTTCCACTTGCAGGCAAACCCTTAACTTCCTGATGGAAGGATTCAGGGCTAGGGAATCTTCACTGGACTTGGCTCTACTCCTGGGCTTGGTCATGGAGGGTCAAAGATTAACAGAAAGACCAAGAGGTGGTGCCCAGGCCCAGCATGAGTTTGACCATGGTTGGCTCTTTGGCTGACGTTAACCAGAGATAAACTCTCAACCACCTTTGAAAAAGAGGCTCTGGGAGAGAGATCTTCCTGAGTATCCCTTGACGCGTTGATGTTTGGCAGAAACCAACACAATTCTGTAAAGCAATGATCCCTCAATTAAAAAAAAAAAAATTCTGGACCCTACAAGAAGCTTGGTAGGTAAAGCAGACAAAAAAAGCCATTCACTCTAATGAATGGGTTTGGGGAACCAAATACCCCTAGGGTCATTTGTCTCTCCCCTCAAGACTGTGATTTAGCAGTCTGGATTTAGACCTTGAAGCACCGTGTTCCGGATCTGAAGACTTACAGAAAAGCACTCAGTTGTGGTATTTCTAGTCATTTTTGGTTTGTCCTGTTGCTCTTCCCACTGTACTCTCATCGTGGGGCTGCTCTTGGTTTAGCAGTTAGTGGAACTTTGTGAATTCTGACGTCACTAAGCTGGAATTCATTTAAGTTGGTCGCCCTCACATTGGCAGTCAGATTCCCAGTTCCTCCTTTTCCTTGTGGAGAGAGCTGACCAGAGCCGGCTAGGACCCCAGCAGACGGGTGCACTGCCGGTCTGACCCAGCCTCCTCCCAGAGGCCGGAGGCAGTAGCCGATTTCAATCTGGAGGAGGAAATTGCAACGTGCTCCAGTGCTCTTGCCTGGAAAATCCCACGGGCAGAGGAGCCTGGTGGGCTACAGTCCATGGGGTTGCAAAGAGTCGGACACGACTGAGCGAGCACGCACATTCATCACAGTATGCGTTTCTTTTTAAATATCTGTTTACTTATTTGGCCGTGCCGGGTCTTAGTTGCAGTACGCAGGCTCTTTCTTTTTTTGCGTTGTGGTGCATTGTGTCATGCAGGCTTAGTTCCTCTGCGGTATGTGGGATCTTAGTTCCCGAACCCGGGATTGAACCCACACTGCAAGAACTACTGGACCCCCAGGGAAGTCCCCAAGATACATTGCTATAACCATTCAGTATTACCACAATGCTTTATTAATTAGGGCTTTTTCATACAGATTCAACCTTGGAAAGAGGTTTAGAAGGTTCACCTCACAGCTGCTAGGATAGCTAATACTAAAAAAAAAAAAGCCACACACACAAAACTCAACAATGGAAAATAACAAGTGTTGGCGAGAATGTGGAGAAATTGGAACCCTTGTGCACCGTTGGTGGGAATGTAAAATGGTGCAGCTGTTATGGAAAACAGTATGGTAATTACTCAAAAAATTAAAAATAGATTTACCATGTGAGTCAGCAATTACACTTCTGAATGTACACCCAGAAGAACTGAAAGCAGGGTCTCAAAGAAATATGTGCACACCAGCATTATTTCACAATAGCCCAAAGGTGAGAGCAACCCACGCATCAATCAGCGCAATAATGAATAAACAAACGGGGCATATGCATACAGTGGAATGTTCTTCAGCCTCCTAAAGGAAGGAAATTCTGACAAAGGCTGCGCTGAGGGTGAACCTCGAAGGCTTTTTGTTAAGTGAACTAGTTCAGTTCAGTTCAGTCGCTCAGTCCTGTCCGACTCTTTGCGACCCCGTGAACCACAGCTCACCAGGCCTCCTCCTGGTCTAAGCCAGTCACGAAAAGACAAAGATCCACCTCCTCCCACTTGTATGAAGTATCTGCTGCTGCTGCTGCTGCTGCTAAATCACTTTAGTCGTGTCCGACTCTGTGCGACCTCATAGACGGCAGCCCACCAGGCTCCCTGAAGATTCAAATTTCTCCAGACAGAGACTAAGATAACGGTTGCCAGGAGCAGATAATGGTGAGTTAAGAGTCCAGGGTTTCAGTTTTTCCTGACAAAAAGAGTTTTGGAGATGGACGCACACTAATATGAATGTATTTAACACAACCCAACTGCTTGGAAAAGGTTAAGATGGTAAATTTTGTGTTACCATATTTTGCCAGGAAACGGGCTTCCCAGGTGGCTCAGTGGTAAAGAATCCACCTGCCAATGTGGGAGACGCAGGTTTGATCCTTTGGTTGGGAAGATCCCTTGGAGGAGGCAATGGCACCCCACTTCAGTATTCTTGCCTGGGAAATCCTGTGGACAGAGGAACCTGGCAGGCTACGACCCATGGCGTTGCAGAGTTGGACACAACTTAGCAACTAAACAACAAAAAAATTTTTTTACCAGAATTAAAAAAATAACACACCGAAAGTTTTCTCCTGATAGTCCCAAGCACATGAAATCCTATTATATTTCCAATAGCAAGCTTTCAGTTGTGATGGGGTTGAGCCAGCCTGACAAAAGGACCAGTGTGCTCTGATCCAGCTGACTTGATGCCAGAGTCACTCAGAGCATCCTCCACGTCTGGGAGAAGGGGGCCCGGCCGCCCGCACATGGAGGCCTCTGTGGAGACAAAGATCATTTTCTGCAATCCAGCAGGGAAATGCGTTGCAGACACCCTCTGCTCTCAGCTGTTAAGACTCAATGAGGTAAATGGCCACGATCGGCCTTTCACCACCAGGATTTGTTCCCGATGAATCATCATCATTTGACCAAGAAGCCAACTCAGCATCTTTTGAAAAGAAGAAGAAGAAAAAGAATCTAGTCTGTTCCCTTTTAGCCCCAAAGGCAGTGAGTCAGAGCTTTGGCAGGGGGAGTGGAAAGCAGGGAGAAACCGGCGGGCCCTCAGGGATCTAACGGGAAAGGCGAACTCTGAGAACAGTGTGCTTGTGGGCTGTCTCTGACGCATCAGCCAGGCAAGGGCAGGGCCTCTCTGCAGACTCTCTGCCCCCTCCCCCGCTGGCACGTTCTCTTTCTGGATGTCTCCACTCTGAGCCCCCTGTGAGGATCAGCTGGCATCCCTGTCTTCCAGGAGGCTTCAGTGATTAGCCTCGGGTCTCCTGGTGCACCAGCTTCTCTGGTGGCCCAGGTGGTAAAGAATCTGCTCTCAGTGCGGGAGACTGGGGTTTGATCCCTGAGTCTGGAATATCCTCCGGAGGAGAAAATGGCACCCCACCCCAGCATTGTTGCCTGGAGAATCCCATGAATGCAGGAGCCTGGTAGGCTAGAGTCCATAGCGTTGCAAAGAGCCGGACACCACTGAAGCAACTTAGCACACATGCTCCTGGTTCATGGGCTGTATATTATGTGGCCTGTAACAGTCGTTGGACAGCTGCTTGACAGTTTTCAGCCCTTGCACTGCTGCCTTTCCATAGATGAAGCCCATCTCCTGTTGGACCTTAGTCCTCCAGAGATCATGGCTACTACCCCCTGCCTGCCCCCCCCCACCCCCATGCCCTTGGAGCCTCAGTGCTGAGTGGAGACTGGGCACTGTGACAGCTTGGGAAGTTACTGAATTATGGAGGACTCAGATTCCTCACTTTAAAAACAAACAGATATAACTACCATTCAAGTGAGCTAGTGCAGTAAAGCTTAGATAAGACAATATGTGTAAAGTACTTACCACGGTATCTTACATTCAGTAAATGCTGTTAGTAGTTTATGACATAGGTATATATGGTGTTTGGAAGTTAACTTGAGTTTATGACCCTTTTAGAAAACAATCCCATTATTCATCTACTTCATGCTGTTCTCATTTTGTAATATTTTTGTTTGAAATGGGGGCATTGAAAGGAAAAAAAAGATGCAGGAGTCTGATGTAATCGCTCATGCTGAATGATTTTTTTTCCTGAAGTTCTAGTGACACCTAGTGGACAAATTTGTTATTACAAATGTGTCTATTTTGTGTTTTCTCTGTCTACTGCGTAGTTAACAATGGCAAATTATTCTGCTATGTATCATTTCCGAGGTTCTCCCTCTTAATTATAATCTTGTTTCAAGGAGTAAGGTTAAAGAATGGAAAACTGATTATAAAAGTAGTAGTGCATGTCAGCTTATTGAATCAAGGGAGTGCTGAATTGCACAGAGCGGAAGATTAGTTCTTAAGTGGGCGAGTGTTTTCTTCATGTATTATTTATATCACGTCAGTACAGTGATGCATTTGAAACTGACACCAGTTTATACTGAATCATTGGTAACAAGACACTAAGATTTCATTAAAAGCCAATGCCACTCTGTTTCACATTACCTGCCCAGTCTGTCAATGGGGCCAGCATTTGAACACAAACAGGATTGCTGGCCATGTGGAGTAGGCTAATTCTGTTCCCAAAATTGTTTCTGAACTTTCTTCCCACCTTGGCTTTCCTCAGAAAAGAAATGAATGCACCTCCACCAGTTTTTGCACTACTGGGGAGACCTCTGGGTGTGGTTAGTCCTTGGGGATGGATTGTACATGTGGCTCTATTATTACTTTATTTAAAAATATTTATCCTTTTGGCTGTGTTGGGTCTTAGTTGTGGTATGGGTATCTTCACTGTGTCATGCAAGATCTTATTTTGCTCTAGAGCCCAGTTGTTCTGAGGCATGTGGGATCTTCATTCCCCAACCAGGGATTAAACCCATGTCCCCTGCATTGCAAGGCAGATTCTTAACCACTGGACCACCAGGGAAGTCCCTATTACTGCTATAGCTGCTGAGGAGCAGGCCAGTATTGGTGAACCGGGATTGTCCAAACCCAGTCATTCGTTGTTCTCAGCCTCTTTCCTCATCATGGCAACACCCATCTCTGGCTGTGTTCTGACCTCATAGGGATTTCCTCACTCTTGTTATCCAAGGTGTCCTGGGGCAACGCAACAGACATAGATCATCAGAACACAGCTGGTGATCAGTATTAAATGCACAGATTTCTAGACTTTAATCAGCAACTATTTAAAAGTGGGACAGTTTAGAAAAATAGCCTCAAATAATAAGTGCTTTGCAGTACTTAAACTCATGAGTTTTAGCAAACTCCAGGAAGTGGTGATGGACAAGGAAGCCTGGCATGCTGCAGTCCATGGGGTCGCAAAGAGTCAGACACAACTTAGCAACTGAACAGCAACAAAAAGTTGAGAGTTATGTTTTACTTAGCAGAAATTTTTTAGGACTTAGGCCCGGGAAGCTGCATCTCAAGTAGCCCAGAGAGAACTGCTCTGAGGAGGCAAGGGGAGGAGCCAGGTTATATAGAAGTCTTACAATGGAAGGCTGCTGCTGCTAAGTCGCTTCAGTCGTGTCCGACTCTGTGCGACCCCATAGACGGCAGCCCACCAGGCTCCTCCGTCGCTGGGATTGTCCGGGCAAGAACACTGGAATGGGTTGCCATTTCCTTCTCCAATGCATGCATGCATGCTAAGTCGCTTCAGTCATGTCTGACTGTGCAACCCCATAGATGACAGCCCACCAGGCTCCTCTGTCCCTGGTATTCCCCAGGCAAGAATACTGGAGTGGGTTGCCATTTCCTTCTCACAACAGAGGTCAGATAGTCTCAACATCAAAAGATCATTGTTAATGAAAGAAACCAGATATTTCAAGTTAAGGGATTTAGCACTTTTCTATGTGTGGGAAAATGAAAGAGTCTGGGCTCGCTAAAATCATTCCTTTCCTGTGCATCTCGGCTATCTGTGTGCCTGTGTTTTTCACATCCTAAGCTCCCTTGGGGCTCACTGTAGGGGATGGCTGCAGCCTCGTGGCTGCTGATAGCAGGTATTCTTCTTCCTGAGTGCCCTGGAGGGCTGGAATCTCAGGTGACTGTGACATACTTGTTTACTGATATGGCAGGAAGTACTCCAATTCTCAATGCTGAGGATGGAGAAGCTTCTGAGGGCTTTCCCGCCCCAATACCCCACCCCACCCTGCTCTGCTGGTCTGGCCAGGCCCTTCTCACCCAGCCATGCCCTTCTCACCCAGCCATGCCCCTCCTGTTGCCCCCACTGACCAGAACAGGTCAGGACTGGACTCCACGCCGCCCCCAACAGCCCCCAATCGCACCCCTATGCTGCTCAGAAATGAACCTCTCCTGTGTTGCCTCATCTCATGACCTAGCCTTTAAAGAAACAGCTTAATTGGACAAACATTTTATGCCTAGGGTGCTCGGTGTCATTGACATTGGTGTCCTGGTGAAGCCAGAGGTGGTCCTCTGATGGGGACCCTGGGCTGGTGGGCATGTCCCCTCACACATTGCAGGAAGGTGTTTGCTTTGGGTTGGAGGCTGGTGGTCTACTGTGAAGTTTCCAAGTCACATTAAGGAAGTGGGTCCTGACTTAGGGCGGGCCTGCCTACTTCGGTGAGTTGGCACAAGAAGGGCTGAGAAAGATTGGTCCAAACGACATTCAGTGTCAAGGTTGCACTGAGTCCTTGAGGGAATCTTTAAGGTGGTTTGGCGGTAAGTTAGGACCATGAAGAAATCAACAAAAACAAACAAAAATGTAAGCAGATTTGTGTGATGCTCCAGATGAAGGTTTTGAAAATTAACTCATACTCTTACTCAGGGGCTCCAGGCCTCTGTGTGTGTGTGTGTGTGTGTGTGTGTGTGTGTGTGTGTGTGTGTGTGTTTAAAATTTGAGAACCATTTCATAAAAAGTGACAGTGTCAGAATTCTTGGTGGAAAGCGGGGCTGGGGTGGTTGAAAGCAGCTCAGGGGGTGTCCTTGGCATCACCTTTGTGCTCCTGGAGGAGGAGGCCCTCCTGAGCCCTTTCACTGCCTGCCTGGGCTCGTCCAGAAATGGTTAGCAGCCTCTTGATGTCGTCTGCCTGCAACCCCGTGTTTCTGGCGTGGCGGGCTGGTGCCATGCCCCTGAGTCTGTCCCATGGGACAGCCCAGCACAGAGGGCTCTCCAGCCCCAGGCAGGTCAGAGCCCCTGTCTCTGTCTTCTCAGTCACCCCTGGCTCTCCGCTGTGGCTCCGGCGTTCCTCCCTGTACACCCTGGGCCTGTTCACCTTTGTCCTCTGCTGGGTCCACACTGCGAGCCCCGCCTGCTTTCTCTGCTCTTACCCCTGGCAGCTCGGTGATGTCAGAGAAACCATTCCTCATGAGGACTGATGCCATTCAGAGCTGTGGTTTTCTATCATGACGAGATTGAGATAAGCCCTTACCCAATCTCCGGCCACGTAGTGCATTGGATTTTTGGCCTCTGGAGTGAGCTTGATGGGCTCACAGGCAGGCGCCGTGTCCTTGGAGACATCACTTCCTCACTGCAGACTAAGGATGGCAGCAGCCTTCAGTGAGATCACCGGGCTCAAGTTTTAGTACCTTGCTCATTTTATTGAGCTTGGGCAACTGTAACAGTTCCAGAGACTTGGAGGCTTAAGCAGCAGAGATTTTTTTTTGGTCTCATAAGTCAGAAGAGGAAAAGTCCCAGATCCAGGTGATGGTACAGAGCTCTCTTGGTTTTACGCTCTGACCGTCTTTGGAATCTGCCTTCCTGTGTCCATCGTCCCTGTATTATTTGTCAGTACAGTCTGCCCTCTGTCTCCATGGGTTCCCAATCCACGGTTGGTTGGAACCTTGGATCCTGTGGAACCCATGGACAGGGAGGACCGACCACACCTCCTTCCCAGTCTGTGCTGCTGAAGGTGTCCCCCAGCCCCTGCCACCTCCCTAAAATGCCACCTACTCCCATTTCTGCTTTGTGTCTGTCATCGCATGGTGAGTCCACAGTGCACGCCACACCAAGGCAGAATGCCTCTGCTGGGCTGGCAAGAACCCTTGTCACCTGGCCCCATCCTCGTGATGTGTTTGTAAATTCGTTCAGGAATGTGTGTCAAGCACGGTGTGTGTGGCTCTAAGGATAAGGAATTTGTCTTCCCCACTCCATGTCTCATGGCACGTACGTGGGCTGAGCACGTAGGAAGCACCTGGTTAACGGATGAGGCGTTCTGCTGCCTCAGTGGAGGGCAGAGGCCATAGGAGTAACACTTGGGAAGACAACAGACATCCAGGCCTGCGGTCAGCGATCTGTGGGTGGGAACTTTAATTCTGTGGCTGGAAAAGGAGATGCGCTTGGGAGTGCAGTCAGTGAAGATCTGGAAAGGTTCACTCCAAATTTTAGAAAGGCAGTCCATCGGGGGGCGATTATCAGCTGTTAGAAGAAGGTAGGAGCCGGTGTACCCCTGTCCCTGTCCTGGTGCCAAATGAGAATGAAGGGCATGGATGGCCCTTCCTCCCAGCGTCAGGCCCCGGGAGGGTGCCTCTGGCACAGACTCTGCCCAAGGATCGTGTCCTGCCTCAGCTTCCAGGGAGCTGCGACAGCTCCCAGCCTCTGCTCAGCTACGTGGCTATCCCTTGGGCTTTCTGTGTCTGGCTCACTACCAATAGTCAGGAAATAATGGGATCTAGAGATGATAATACTGAATGAAATCAGTCAGAAAGAGGAAGACAAATGCTATGTGATACCACTTACATGTGGAATCTAAAATAGGGCACACATGAGCACATCTGTGAGACAGAAACACACTCACAGACATAGAACAGACTGGTGGTGGCCGAGGGGGTGGGGCTTAGCAGAAGGGAGTCTGGGGTTGGCAGATGCAGGCTAATGTGTATAGGATGGATAAAGCACAAGGTCTTACTATAGAGCGTAGGAAACTATATCAATAACCTGAGCTATATCCAATTCCAACATAGACAAACTAAATGGAAATGAATATGAAAAAGAATATATATGGGTGTCTACAAATAAACATGTATATTTGTAGACAAGAATACTGGAGTGGGTAGCCATTCCCTTTTCCAGGACATCTTCCCGACGCAGGGATCAAACCCAGGTCTCCTGCATTGCATTGTACGCAGTTTCTTTTTCTTCTGAGCCACCAGGGAAGCCATATAACTGAATCACTTTCCTGTACAGGATGAACTAACAAAACATTATAAGTCAACTATACTTCAGTAAGATTTTTTAAAGCTGGTGAGCTGTGGATACTGCATGGGCTGAGCAGGAATGGAAATCTTGCAGCTTCAGTTGGTCCTTTGAGCCACATGATGCTAACAGCTAGATTCGATACTTTTTTGTTGTTAAACAGAACTGAGTGTGTTCCTGGGCTGTTTGCTCTTCTTTATCAAGGATGTGACCTTCATAAGAAGGCGACCTGTTGCTCTGATCCTCTGAAGGCCCTTTCCTGGTGGGAACGTTCCCGTGGCCTCGGAGATCCCCGTGTTGTCCCATCTCAGTTCTGTTCTGTTCTGACGTCTGACAGTAACCCTGAAATGAGGCTGCTCTTCCTGCTTTCCTGCTCTGCTCATTCTCTCCTGAATATCTGTGAAATTAACTGTTTTTTTTTTTTTTTTTTTCAAAATATCAGAAGCAAGATTGTCTAGGAAAATCCTAACTTTCAAAAAGAATGCAAATATCATTAAAGGCCTGGTTCACTAAAGCAGATGGTGTCAAGTGAGGGAGCTATGGGTTATTCTCATCTGATGTTATTCTCAACAACTAATTCCTGGCCGAGGCCATGGGTGGAATGTTTTAATGCCTAGGAGAAACTCTTTTAGGGGCCGCAGGGGCCTCCATTCCCTGTTGGACCGCTGGACTCTGACTCTAATTTATTACCTAATGGCTTAGAAGAAAGAGTGATTTCAATTTTGAGATTTAAATGGAGACGTTTCATTCCACCCCCCGCAACTATGTTTTTCTGAAAAACTTACAAAACCTTGACAATTTCCCTTAGCTTAATGTCTTCAAGGTTCATCCATGTTGTAGCTTGGGTCAAAATTTCCTTTCTTAAGGCCGAATAATACTCCATCGTGTATCTCAACCGCATTGATTCAATCATTCCTTCTTTAATTGGCACTTGGGTGGAGTCCACCTATTGTGGATAAGGCTGCTGTGTACACAGGGTGTACAAATATGCTTTCAAGTCTTTGCTCTTGCTTCTGTTTAGTAAATACCCCAAAGTGAAATCGCTGGATTGTATGGTAACTCTGTTTAATTTTTTGAGGAACCACCGATCTTGTTTTCCACAGTGATTGCACTGTTTCATCTTCTCCTAGTGTTGCAGGCTTCCAACCTCCCTACATCTTTACCAGCACATCTTTACCACTCTGTTGGTGTTTCTCGAAAAAATAGCCACCCTAGTGAGTATGAACCGATTTCAGGTTTGTAATGAATTGTATTTTCAGAAAGTTGTTATATTCATGGTTAATTTGTCCCCTTACTTTGAGCTCTCTCTTTCTCACATACATATGGACAAAAACAAAGTTTTCCTCAGTTCTGTGATATTATTTCAGACATCTATGAATTTGCCCATGGGCTTCTCTCTTTGAAATGAGAAATTCAAATCACTTACAGTCTCCATTGTCTTTGTTTTTTTTTTTCATCTTTTGGTCATTCTTACTTTTCTATGGCCCTGAAGAATATTTTTAAGGTCAGTGCAGACTGAAAAAAATATGTGCGATGTAAAAGTTGAGAATTCATTTTATTCTGTGCCCTTTCTGAAGACATAAGCCGGGAAGACAGCCTCTTAGATAGCTCTGAAGAGTTAAGGAAGGACCTAGGATATATAGGAGTTTTTTCAACAAAATCCAAACATCAAACATGGAAAGATTACTGTTAAAGAAAATCTAGACAACGCAAGTCAATGAATTTAGCACTTTTCTGTGTTTGGGAAGATGTGAGAGTCTGGGCTCATTGAAATCATTCCTTTGATGTGCGCCTCTGCTGTCTGGGGCCAGTGTCCTGTTCTTCTCCATCCTGAATCCCTTCTGGGTGCACAGCCGGGGTGGCTGCAGGGGCTGATGGGTTGATGCCCCCAAGACCCTTTGCTTACTGATACAGCGGGTACATCCTTCATCCATCTCAGTCACAGTGCAGGAGACCACAGTTTTAACAAGAGACGGACAGAAAGAAAAAGTAAGTTCCTTCCCGACCCCCTGCCTGCAGATGGGGCCATGAAAACAGAGAGACTAAGTGAAAGTGTGGCTTGATTCTCAGTGGCTTCCAGTCAGTCTTGGAAAAAAGAGAGGGAGAGCAGATGGTTTCTTAACTAGCCCTTAGCTGATTCCAAATGAACTTTCCTTCATGGGAGGATGTATCTAAGTTTCACTGAATATGACTTTTTTTCCCTCTCTTTCTGTGCTTTTACAGCAGTGAGTAAACTGAGATCGCTTAAAAAAAGTAAATATTTTTAAACGTGGAAACATCACTTACTCAAATGAGTAAAATTTGGCTGAAAAAGAGCATGTCAGTATCAGATGGAATGAAGGCCATGTGTACACAGAGCAGAAGCTGCTGCCGCTCGTGTGAATTCAGTTAGAGTCAGAGCAGAGGAAGGGTGGAGATGGGCGTTTGCATAGCCTGGTCCTATGGACACAGATGGCGGTGCCTGCCTAGACTGGACCATTGGTCTGAACAGAGTACCAAGCTGTCAGCGTGTATAGGAAGATTTCTATAATGCTTGCAGAGGAAAAGTTGTATGTATTAATTTATTTTTTTAATTAGCATCACTAATGACACATTTATGAAGTGCCTGCCTGTTGTCACAGGACTGTAGGTTTTGAAGAGTTAACAAACTACACTGGTGACCTCGAAACAGTGTCTTGTAGTGTGTTGATTTCATGTCAGAGCAACTCACATTAGGACTTAAATCAGAGATCAACAAGCTTTAACTGAAAAGGGTCAGAGACAAAATGTGTTAGGCATTGTTATACATACTGTCTCCGCCCTTGTAGTGCTAAAGCCACTCTGTGTGTGTGTGTGTGTGTGTGTGTGTGTGTGTGTGTGTATACTCAGTTCCTCAGTCATGTCTGACTCTTTGTGACCCCATGGACTGTAGCCCTCCAGGCTTCTCTGTCTATGGGATTCTACAGGCAAGAGCACTGGAGCTGGTTGCCATTTCCTTCTTTAGGGGATCTTTCCGACACAGTAGCCAAACCCATGTCTCTTGCATCTCCTGCATTGGCAGGTAGATTCTTTATCACTGAGCCACCTGGGAAGCCCCCAAAACCACCATAGACCATCCCAAAATGTGTGATCGTGGCCCTGTTTCAATAAAACTTTATTCATGGACACTGAAATATGAATTCTATATCAGTTTCATTTGACACCAAATGTTATTCTTCTGGTTTTTCTCCAGTGAGTTTTCAAATGTGAAAGCCATTCTTAGCTCACAGGCTGTGCAAAAACAGGCAGCAGGGTCGGATTAGGCCTGCAAGTCTCAGTTTATGAGCCCTGCAGAAGTCAGAGCTTCCAGGAATGTTTATTTTGCTGCTGATATCTTCATATGTGTAGAAAAACTCAGATGCAGGCAAACTTAAGTATGTTCTATCAAGTTAACTCATGAAGATTTGAAAGTAAGTATTTCTTGCCACCTACCCCAGTGTAATCTGGCTGGCTGCATTTGATGGCTTCAAGAAGACAAGATTTAGGGAACAAAGTGAGCCTGCCAGGAGAGGATGGTGGAGGGCTTTAAAACCCTGGCATTGTCTGTGAATTTTTAAATTGTGCATGCAGACAGTTGACACGTTCTTCTCTTTCATGAAATGTTTGCTCCTGGAATTTTTTTTTAGTGTTATTCTCAGTGAAAATTGTTTCCTTTTTTTTCCTGCTCACAACCCTATGTTACAAATTCTCAAAACCTGGCACCTCATGGCACATCCCTTTTGAATACCTTTACTTCTGCATATACCTCCCTATCTTCTGAATTTAATTCATTTCCTGAAGTTCTGCACAGGACTTCCTTGGCAGTCCAGTGGTTAAGACTCTGTGTTTCCAATGCAAGGGGCACAGGTTCAACGCCTGATCAGGGAAGTAAGATCCCACGTACTGCATGGTGTGGCTAAGAAAATTTTTTAAAGTTTTGCACAGAAAATGAGCCCTAATAATTCACAATTATTTCCAGTTATCTTGTTATCATTTAATACAAGAGGATTTTACTACATTTTAAAGAGTACTTTTAATCGCAAAACTTTTCCCCAAGTTTCAGTCGGTAATACAAGAGTGATTTTTGTGTCCTGGTTCTAGAGTATTTTTTTGTCTAGACTAAACGTTTTTGTTCCCAACTTGCTATAGTGGTGCAGCAATAACTGAACTATTTCGTGGTTCTACAAACAGCCTAGAGCACTGAAGTTTTAATGTTATCATCGACTAGAACACACCAAAGATTTAGTAATAACCTTTTAACATCTCAGCTTAAAATCAATTCTTGACTGTCTCAGTCTTCACGTTTACAAAACATGGGAAAAACGTGGTTTTCGGTCTACCAAAACATCCAGTAAGAGCACCTAATAATTTGTACAGTTGATCATATCTGTCCCCCACTATCCTAACAGTGAAAGTCAAGATGCCTTTTACATTAGGACCTCAGGCTTAGGAGGCTTGCCGGAAACATTTGCCTCCTTGGTTTGTCTGCGTGTGTCCCTTTGTAAATCATGAAACAAACAAGCCAGAAGAGGTACTGCTTTGGCTCATTTAGTATAATCACTCATTTTAGAGTACATCAAACTGGCTCTCAGAGGCATTAAGAGCCCACTGAGAGCAATTTACAGTCAAGATTAAAAGAATCATTTCAGTACTGTTTACAATAGCCAGGACTCAGAAGCAACCTGAATGTCTGTTAACAGAGGAATGGATAAAGATGTGGTACATATATGTACAATGGAATATTACTCAGCCATAGAAAGGAACACATTTGAGTCAGTTCTAATGAGGTGGATGAACTTAGAGCCTATTATACAGAGAGAAGTAAGTCAGAAAGAGAAAAAACCCAAATTTTGTAGATTAATGCATATATATATATATATATATGGAATCTATTAATAGAAAGTTGGCACAGATGAACCTATTTGCAGGGCAACAGTGGAGTCGCAGACATAGAAAAAAGACTGGCGGGCACAGTGGGGGAAGGAGAGAGTGGGGCAAATTGAGAGAGTAGCATGGAAACATATACTTTACCATATGTAAAGCAGATAGCCAGTGGGAATTTGCTACATGATGCAGGGAGCTCAGGCTGGTGCTCTGTCACAACCTAGAGGGGTCGGATGGGGTGGGAGGTGGAAGGGAGGTTTAAGGGAGAGGGGATGTATGCATACCTGTGGCTGATTCATGTTGATGCATGGCAGAAACCCACACACTGTTGTTAAAGCAGTTATCCTCCAATTAAAATAAATGCAAAAAAAAATTCTTTCTAGGTTTAATAGTAATCTGGTTTCACACCCTTCTTCTTATCCTTTTAGTTAAAGTGAGATGATTGTGTTCTGTGGAAAACGTGTATATTGTTCTGTATTTTCGCATGCATGGAAGATACACACCTGTATTGGTTTGCCAGGGCCATCCTAACAGTATGGTGAGCTGAGGGCTTAAACAGCAGGAAGGTATTGTCTCCTGACTCTGGAGGCCTGAGTCTGAGATGAAGGTCACCAGGGGCGGTTGCTTCCGAGGGCTGTGACGGAGACGCCGTCTCCTCCCTCTGCCCTACCTTCTGAGACCTGCCTGAGACAGCCATTCCTCGGCTTATAGAAGCGTCACTCTGACCTTTGCCTTCTCCTTCACATGCTGTCCTTCCTGTGTGTGTGTGTGTCCACATTCCCCCTTTTTAGAAGGCCAACAGTCACCTTGGATTAGAAGCCCATTCTCCTCTAACATGACCTTATCTTAACTAATTGCATCTGCAGTTACCCTATTTCCTAACAGGGTCATTCATACTCTGAGCTACTGGGAATTTGGATTTCAGTCTGTGAATTGGGGGAGTCGGGCAGTGGAAGGGTACAGAGTTCAAATCATAACAATACCCTTCATGGAGATACTGCAAAAAAAATAAGGTACTTCCCTGGTGGCCCAGTGGTAAGGAGTCTGCCTGCCAGTGCAGAGACATGGGTTCCATCCCTGGTTCGGGAAGATCCCACGGGCCACAGAGCCACTGAGCCCTTGAGCCACAACTATTGTGCCAGTGTCCTAGAGCTGAGAAGCCACAACTACTGAAGCCCGAGTGCCCTGGAGCCCGTGCTCCACAACAGCGGAAGCCACGGCAGTGAGAAGCCCATGCATCACAGCGGAGAGCAGCGTCCCCTCACCACCACTGGAGAGAAGCCCCTCTGCAGCAAAGACCCAGCGCGGCCAGAAATCGACAAATAAAATCACTTGAAAAAGGAAGATAATCTGTTCACTGTCCGGGGTCACAGACATTTCTTGAGCTCAGAATTTTTGGATAGTTTCAGATCTTTCTTTCTTAAATTAATTCTTATTAGAGTATAGTTGCTTTGTAAGCTTCCCTGGTGGCCCAGTGGTAAGCAGTCTGCCTGCAGTGTGGGAGACCACTTGCAATACAGAGGACACGGGTTCGATCCCTGGGTCAGGAATATCCTCTGCAGGAGGCAATGTGTTAGTTTCTGCTGTACAGCAGAGTAAATCAGCTTTGTTGAACAGTTCTTGTGTTTGAACACTGAAGGGCAGTATAGCACTGTATGTAATGCAAGAAGAAGTTTGTGTCTCCGTGACTTTAGAAATTGAATGTAGTGATGGTTTTGTTTAAATTCACTTTATAAGCATAGCTGTCACGTCTGTTCATCTTAACCTCATTTATATCCGATGATACCGAATATTAGAGGCGGATTTGAAACTTGAGGTTGTCTAAATGACAGGGAGAGAACCTCAATGTTGAGGTTTATGGTGAATGGTTATACCTTTTTTATGTTTCTGAAACTTTAAATGACTGCTTGTTGTGGCAATTCATGCTTCAATTTCATTTCCCGTAACATCAAGGAAGTTATGATTGACATGGACGAATGTTTGGGCATGGGGAGAATATGCACTTGTCTGCTTGTCAGGTATTTCAAAAGAACGTGATTTTTAGGGGCTGTGAGGAGCTAGCTTATATAGTTACTGCACTGTATTCTTCACATGTGAAAGGAAACTGGATGATAAACAGATGGAAAGTAATGTTATTTTCATGTACTTGAGTTAGTGTTGATTGCAGTTCTAATGCCTTGCAGTTGCCTGAAGTCTGATGGCCATTAGAGGGAATAATTTTCTGTATGAAAATAGTACAAGGGGTAGACAGATTGGAAACTTATGAGGTATCTCGCCTTCTATGCCTTGATCGTTGGCTCTTCTGAGCATAATCTTTGAAGTGTATGCTTCACCAGCATTAACTTAAAGGATGCATACAGTCATTTGCCTTTTGCTAAACACTTGTTCTGCCTGACAAATGTCCATACATTATTTTTATCAAATTGTTTCCACCATTCTGGGAGATGGATGCAGTAAGTATTTTCATTCTCTCTATGAAGAAAAGGAGATATCTATATGTTGAGTAATCAACCCAGGTCACCCAGCTCGTAATTAATGGAACTGAGTTTTAAAACTGATGTTCTCTGACTCCAGACCTGCTCTTCAAACTTTTCATAACCCATCTAAAGCTACTGTTATATGATGTTTTGTACTGGGGCTTCCCTCGTGGTGCAGAGCTTAAAGCGTCTGCCTGCAATGTGGGAGACCTGGGTTCGATCCCTGGGTCGGGCAGATCCCCTGGAGAAGGAAATGGCAACCCACTCCAGTATTCTTGCCTGGAGAATCCCATGGACGGAGGAGCTTGGTGGGCTACAATTCACGGGTCACAAAGAGTTGGACACGACTGAGCGACTTCACTTTGTGAAATGAAAATGAGACCATAACATGTAAACAAAAACACGTCCTCATCCAAACACTGAAAGCATCCTTTGTGCATTTATCTAAAACTGTCCTTGGTAGATGTTCCCTGGATAAAGGGACTGACCCTTTCTGTGCTATTAGGGACATTCAGAGAGAATCATGGGCTTCATTGGTGTCTCAGAGAATACACCTGCCTATGCAGGAAACGTGGGTTCGATCCCTGAGTTGGGAAGATCCCCTGGAGGAGGAAATGGCCACTCATTCCAGTATTCTTGCCTGGAAAATCCATGGACAGAGGAGCCTGGCGGGCTACAGTCCGTGGAGTCGCAAAGAGTTGGACACGACTGAGCAACTAAGCAACGTGAGCTAATCGTGACCTTGTGAGAAAAGATCATACCATAAGACCAGTTTCTGAAAGAAAGAAGAATCGTGTCAACTTACTCCTCACTTGTGAAATATCCAATAAATAAAAAAGCAGCCATTACAAATGACTTGTGAAAAGCTTTGATTTTTATCCTCTCACTTTGATGTCTTAGACCCCAGATCTTCTTCCCCAGATGGCTGAGTTTCATTTACTGTTTCCTTCCATTGAGAGCTAACATTTCTAGTAGTTTTTAATCGCCTTGGTTATTTTCACATTTGGGCAGAGCAGATGTGACCAAGAAAAAAATCACTGCCTATGATTGATTCTGAGTTTTAAGAGAGACCTTTCCTTTGGAAGGTGAAGCCAGCAGCTTTTCAAACCAAGATCAGCCCTTGTAACCAGGGGAAGACTTAAGGAGCTGGAGAGTGAGGCAGTATGCTTCTGGTCTCTATTGAAGGGATTTAATTGTGTTCCATATCTACTGAGCTCATAATGTTTGCTCTGTAATTTCCTGTTATTGATTCTCTGCATCATCTGTTTCTCTCCTCTTCTCTCCAAGAAGGGGGAAAAGAAAGTCATGATCAAAGATGGGGCTGAGAGGAAGGACTCAAAAAGCAATCTCAGTTGGAAAAGCCACCGTTTTCCCAGCACACCAGAGTAATAAGCACATAAAGATACACCCACTTGTGTGCCCACACACGCAAGCGCACGCAGGACTGATCATATTGGGTTTTTCATGGCTTCAGGTTCCAGAAGTGGTAGGTCTTGAGTGCAGGCTACCCTATCTTTGGAAATTACAGGAGTTGGAGTGTGACAGGAAGTCAGGTGGCCTCCCTGGACCTTTGGCACAGCCATAGGGACTGGCCCTGAGCACGTGAACCACAGCTAATGGCTACTTAGTGTGGAATTCTCTCCCAGGGAGTGAAAACTGTTTGCTTGTGGGTTGAGTCCAGGACACATGTGTGTTTTATTTGGAATGTATGGTGTTTTTTATTAAAAAATGAATTTATTGCCAACGTTTTAAAATTGGGGACTTTCACATAAAAACCTGATTTCACTTTCTCTTAGGAAATCAGTTTAGCCACAATTAGGGGAACCTTCCTATAGGATAAATGTTAGTAGGCATCCCCTTTAGGTGAGGGGGAGGTTGCAGTTTACTACAGTTATATTTATTTTAACTTCCTATTGACTGCCTGTGTTAACTGCCACGTTTCACCCCATTTGCACTGGGTTTAATGGTGCTTGGCCCACTTCAGAGTTTGTGTTACCTTCCAGGCCTCTCTGTAGGCATTGGAAATCGCTCCCACATTGTGGGGAAATGGCAGCCAGCTCCATGCTATTCACTCAACTCTGTGTGTAAATAAAAAAGAATTCTAAAAGCTCTAATATACATAGTATAGGATGAAGACATAGAAGAAATTTTGGTGAAGACTGTTTTGGCCTTCATGTATAAATTTTTTAATGGCCACTGAATACGGAGTATCTCCAAGTATGTGTTCATAGTTGTATACTTATATCAGCATTTATTTATAAAAACATAATGTTTTGAGACCAAGCTTTCATTTTGGACTGTAAAATCCTTATCTTACTCTTGCCAACTTTTTCAGCCTTTTGTCCATTTTACTTAGATTGCAATACAGTTATGCAAAACAGTATTATCATTCAAATAAATCCAGAGATTGTTTTCATTAAACATTAAAAAAAATCAGTTATCAAATATAGTTTTGCAAGAATAAGTATTTTTTTCTCTAATAATATTTTTTAATTTTTTTAAAATGTGGACCATTTTTACAGTCTTTCTATTGAGTTTGTTACAGGATTGTTTCTGGTTTATGTTGTGGGTTTTTTGGCTGTGAGGTATGTGGGATCTTAGCTCTTATACCAGGGACCCACCCTGCACACCCTGCACTGGAAGGAAAGGTCTTTTTTTAGAAAAATATAATTACTTAATTTAACTTTACAGTATTGTATTGGTTTTGCCATACCTTGACTTGAATCTGCCATGAGTGTACATGTGTTCCCCATCCTGAACCCCACTCCCACCTTCCTCCTCATCCCATCCCTCTGGGTCATCCCAGTGCACCAGCCCCAAGCACCCTGTATCATGCATCAAACCTGGACTGGCGTTTTGTTTCACATATGATATTATACATGTTTCAATGCCATTTTCCCACATCATACCACCCTCACCCTCTCCCATAGAGTCCAAAAGACTTCAATGCATCTGTGTCTCTTTTGCTGTCTTGCATACAGGGTTATCATTACCTTCTTTCTAAATTCCATATATATGCATTTAGTATACTGTATTGGTGTTTCTCTTTCTGGCTTACTTCACTCTGTATAATAGGCTCCAGTTTCATCACCTCATTAGAACTGATTCAAATGTATTCTTTTCAATGGCTAAGTAATATTCCATTGTGTATATTCTAAAGCTGTACCACAGCTTTCTGATCCATTCATCTGCTGATGGACATCTAGGTTGCTTCCATGTCCTGGCTGTTACAAACAGTGCTGCGATGAACATTGGGGTACACGTAACTCTTTCAATTCTGGTTTCCTCAGTGTGTATGCCCAGCACTGGGGTTGCTGGGTCATATGGCAGTTCTATTTCCAGATTTTTAAGGAATCTCCACACTGTTCTCTATAGTGGCTGTACTAGTTTGCATTCCCACCAACAGTGTAAGAGGGTTCCCTTTTCTCCACACCCTCTCCAGCATTTATTGCTTGTAGACTTGGATGGCAGCCATTCTGACTGGCGTCAAATGGTGCCTCATTGTGGTTTTGATTTGCATTTCTCTGGTAATGAGTGATGTTGAGCATCTTTTCATGTGTTTGTTAGCCATCTGGATGTCTTCCTTAGAGAAATGTCTGTTTAGTTCTTTGGCCCACTTTTTGATTGGCTCTTTTGTTTTTCTGGAATTGAGCTGCAGGAGTTGCTTATATATTTTTGAGATTAATTCTTTGTCTATTGCTTTGTTTGCTGTTATTTTCTCCCATTCTGAAGGCTGTCTTTTCACATTGCTTATAGTTTCCTTTGTTGTGCGGAAGCTTTTAATTAAGTCCCATTTGTTTATTTTTGCTATTATTTCCAGTATTCTGGAAGGTGGGTCATAGAGGATCCTGCTGTGATTTATGTCAGAGAGTGTTTTGCCTGTGTTTTTTTCCTCTAGGAGTTTAATAATTTCTGGTCTTATGTTTAGATCTTTAATCCATTTCGAGTTTATTTTTGTGTATGATGTTAGAAAGTGTTCTAGTTTCATTCTTTTACAAGTGGTTGACCGGTTTTCCCAGCACCACTTGTTAAAGAGATTGTCTTTTCTCCATTGTAAATTCTTGCCTCCTTTGTCAAAGATAAGGTGTCCATAGGTGTGTGGATTTATCTCTGGGCTTTCTATTTTGTTCCATTGATCTATATTTCTGTCTTTGTGCCAATACCATACTGTCTCCATGACTGTGGCTTTGTAGTAGAGCCTGAAGTCAGGTGATTCCTCCAGTTCCATTCTTCTTTCTCAAGATTGCTTTGGCTATTTGAGGTTTTTTGTATTTCCATACAAATTGTGAAAATATTTGTCCTAGTTCTGTGGAAAATTCTATTGGTAGCTTGATAGTGATTGCATTGAATCTATAGATTGCTTTGGGTAGCATATTCATTTTCACTATATTGATTCTTCTGATCCATGAACATGGTATATTTCTCCATCTGTTTGTGTCCTCTTTGATTTCTCTCACCAGTGTTTTATAGTTTTCTATATGTAGGTCTTTTGTTTCTTTAGGTAGATATATTCCTAAGTATTTTATTCTTTTTGTTGCAATATGATAATGAAGAATAGGGAAGCTGGCTTGCTGCAGTCCATGGGGTCACAAAGAGTCAGATACGACCGAGAGACTGCACAACAACAAAATATTTAAACCAAAGCATTTTCAGCTGGCTATCCATCTCTCCTGGGTAACATAAAATACAATGATACTGCAATTAAGGTGGTTGTCTGGGTCCTCTTAAACACTAATTTGCTCTGTTAATCACCATAGATCCTTTCCAAAGTTAATCGCTAATCCTGAATACTTCATTCCACAAATATTTACTGAATACTTCTATGTGCTAGGGATTTTTCTGGGGATTCGCTGGAACCCAGACAAGGATTGTATCTTTGTGTTTAGGCTGGTAATACTCTTGTCAGGAGAGGGAGGGAGGGATATACCTGCCTGCAGAGGTTAGACTCTTTTGAAAGAATATCTTAAATGATTAGATTTATAAAGATGCAGGAGGATTTAGAGATTTCCTAGTGGGAACTCAGATGACTAAAGGGAGCAGATGGATAAACAAATAAAATGGGCCAGGTGGGGACTGTGATTAGGTGAATAGCAGGCGTCCAACTTAAAGGCTACTCTCTCCTCAGCAGTTCAGGCCAGAACTTTCTTTTTTTAATAAACCCAAACAAGACTGGCTCCCCTTGACACATACACACCTTCTCCTAAAGTTAGCAGACAGAAAAAACTGCTCTAGGGAAAGTGGGTTCAGAGAACCAGAAGGGGCAAGGGGGCAAGATAAACCCTTTTGTCCTACACCCTTAGTGAGAGAGAGAGAGGGAGAGAGTGTGTGTGTGTGTGTGTGTGTGCGCGCACGCACGGTCAGTCCTGCCTGACTCTTTGCAGCCCCACGGGCTGTAGCCCATCAGGTTCCTCTGTCAATGGGATTTTCCAGGCAAGTACTGGATCGGGCTGCGATTTCCTACTCCAGGGGATCTTCTCAACCCAGGGCTCAAACCCGTGTCTCTTGTGTCCCCTGCAAAGGCAGCAGT
>SJYC01127449.1:0-27501 GCA_006408675.1 Madoqua kirkii | reverse complement strand
TGGGCTGTAGCCCATCAGGTTCCTCTGTCAATGGGATTTTCCAGGCAAGTACTGGATCGGGCTGCGATTTCCTACTCCAGGGGATCTTCTCAACCCAGGGCTCAAACCCGTGTCTCTTGTGTCCCCTGCAAAGGCAGCAGTTTCTCCAACCTACCTCCCCGCCTCCAATATTTTTTTAAACAAATGCATTCAACCAGAGCCATGATAAATATTGAGCAATGCAAGATCACAATATGAACAGTGGCCAAAGGCTATCGTGTAGGTGAGGTCTCTGTTTCTCTTTCCTCGAGGAATTTTCTAGACCATCAGGAGAGCTTCCCTTTCTGAGCCTGGTTCTTCTAAACCTCCTGATAGATGTCAGCAGGAACAGGGCATGGGGCATAACCATATTCAGGTGCCTTAAAAAAGAAATGCAAAGGGTTAGCAGTGTCTTCCTCCCTTGTCATTAGTGAATGTGAGGATTTGAGACAGAGGCAAAGAGTCTCTGGAGCCAGACATTTCAAAGGAATTCAGATGTTGATCTTTCAAACAGAAGCTAGAAACCTGGAGTTTTATAGGAAATCTCTCAATTTTAGACAGCTGTCAATGAATTAATCTAAATGTTGTTTAGGCCATTTCAAGCCATCTGGGAGCTAAATTTGCCTGCCCTCCAGTAATTTAACCTCTAACCTAATTAAATCCTTCAGTTTTACAGATGAAATAGCAGGCCCAGAGAATTTAATAACTTGCCCAATATCATCACATAATCCGTAATTTTTTTTTCCACTAAGTCATAAAATAGCTGAAAAAAGTAGAGGAAACATCTGGCAACTAGTCAGACAACTTTTGTCAACTTTAAATAAAAGGTAAGTGTCGGACTTCCCTGATGTTCAGTGACTAAGACCCTCTGCACCCAGTGAAGGGGGCCTGGGTTCGATCCCGGTCCGGGGACTAGATTCCACATGCCGAAACTTAGGAGTTTGCAAGCTGCAACAGATACCTGGTGCAGCCAAATAAATAAGTCAATATTCTGCTTAAAAAAGGAGGTGTGGAAAGAGCCAGCTACTTGGCGATGTTGGTGCTGAGACAATTCAAAAGAGTATGATTTATACTAACAATTAATATACTACCTAATATGGAAAATGATGATGACGGCAGAGGGGCTAATAAAAGGTGCACAACTCTGGCTGCCGTGGGTTACAAATTGGCACCGTGGTGTTCCATCAAATGTGAATAAGTAACTGTAAACACAACAGGATACTGGAAAACAGCTGCAGGATTGCATATCATGAAATTCTGGGCAAGTCAGACATTCTATTATTTCATAAATCTAATAAGAGAAGTGCATACGGATTTTACTATTAAATTAAGAAAAAATGGCTCAGTATCACCCAGGAAATACAATAAACATGTAGCTATGGTGAAAGAGCTCCAACAAATGAGGGGATGAAGGGACATTCAAGTGAAGGCAGCTGAGATTTCAAATTCCGGGCCATTTCAAATGCGTCCAGTGGTCATTTCATGGAACTGGGGATTAAAATATTC
Organism: Madoqua kirkii; assembly: GCA_006408675.1. NCBI lineage: Eukaryota > Metazoa > Chordata > Mammalia > Artiodactyla > Bovidae > Madoqua > Madoqua kirkii. The sequence goes on along the minus strand of SJYC01127449.1, from coordinate 25,977 downwards.
TACACCACTCAAGAAACTGCTATTAAAAAATATATATATAGGTTTTTTTATTGTTCACTACTTGTGCCAAACTGACATTCCAAGAGACAGCCAAGTACTGACTAATGTCACCCTCCGGTTTGGCAAGTCGTGCTCACCTCCCGTTGACCATCTCCAGATTCTGCTAAGGCAGAGTGGGTGTCTACATTGTTCACGGTCATGATCCCAGCTCAGTTCCTGGCATCCAGAAGGCCCTCCATAACTGTTTAACTAGGCTGACTTGGCTCAACTGGCATGGAAGAATCAGAAGCAGCTGGAAGGGAGCTGAGAGGTAGTGCTCATCATCCTCACCCACTCCCACCCTCCCAGCGTGACATCGCCCTCTCGTCTCCCACGTCCGCCTCCATCGGGGATGGGAAATGCAGTGTGCTGCTAGCAAGCAGCCAAATCTAATAACCCTGCCTTAGACCCTCTCCAGATGATGCTAACGCCAAACTAGACTGTCATAATGTTCTTGGCCGGAAGCCTAAACTCTGGAAATGAGATTACATGGGCTTTGTATGAGTTTTAATATAACCATAACAAGTATTAATAATGCATGTTGTATAATCAGTTGGCATTCTCCCTCAAAGGACTGCAACTCTTATTTCTTACTTTGATACATGCATACATACAGATAAACAAGAATACATATCTCTTCACTGGGGCAAAGCAACCTCTTAGCTTCACAAAACTTTCCCAATGATAACGTGATCTAGCTTTACTAGGCTGAAAGAGCATGGGCTTGAGAATTTCAGATCACCAGTCATCAATGCAACTTTGGAATGAAGTTTAATTCCTGAATGTACACTGTCACCCCATCAAAATGCCTAACTTGTCTGTTTCAGGGACCCCACACCTTGAAAGCTTTGACTCCTTTTAACCATTGATTCATCCAATAACTGAGTTCCTAATATATACCAAGCACCATGTTAGGTTTACAGGCACAATGGTGAACACAACGGGTGTAGTTCCTATTCTCATTGAGCTTTTAGTTGAGGGTCAAACAAAATGAAAGCAAACAGCAACAAAAAGTTGCAAAAAAAAATTATGAAGGGGGAAAAAAGTGCTAAGAAGGAAAATAATGGAGGAGGGAGATGATTGAGTTTGAGTTAGAATGTTCTGATAAGACCTCTGGGGAGGGGATATTGAAGCTGAGGTGAAAAATGATGAAGAGCTTTCCAGGTAAGAGAAAAGACAAAAGCAAAAGCCTCTGCCTCCTCAGCTTGATGCTAAAAATAATAATAATAATAATAGACATGGGGAATGTGGCACAAGATGATACAGAGACAGGCACACTTATGGACCATGGTCAGAGGAACCCAGGTTGGTACTTTGGGAACCACAAAAAAGTTTTAAGCTGTGAGGCAATGTGATCTAATTTAAGTTTTATTTTTTAATTTATTTTTATTTTGCTGGATCTTCACTGCTGTGTGCCGGCTTTCTCTAGTTGTGGCAAGTGGGGCTTACTGTCTAGTTGCAATGGGCCAGCTTCTCAGTGTGGCGGCTTCTCTTGTTGCCCAGCGTCGGCTCTAGGCGCGTGGGCTTCAGAAATTGAAGCACGTGGACACAGTAGCTGTGGTACGCTGGCTTAGCTGCCCTGCAGCATGTGGGATCTTCCCAGACCAGGGGTGGACGCCATGGCCTCTACGTTGGCCGGCGGATTCTAAATCCACTGGACCACCTAATTTAAGTTTTGAGAAAAAGTTTCTTAGTGTTCTCATGAGAATGGACTGACTGGCAGAGAGGCTTAGGGTAGAAACAAGTAGATGGGTTAGGATGCTATAGCAGGAGTAAGCAAGAGAAGATGGCAGACTGGATTAGGGTGCTGGCAGTGCAAATGGGAAAGGGGAGGCAGATTTTGAGCTATATTTTGATGAGGTAATTGACGGGACTTATAGATGGATTGATGTGGGAGGTAAGATTACTTAGGACTTCTAAGAGAAAACTTAGATTTCTGGCTTGATGAAAGGAATGAATTGGAAGCCCAATACAATAAAACCATAAAGGAGAACTGTTTTACTTAAAGAGGCAGAAAAGGGAAAGAAGGTCCGGTCCACTGGGGTGCCTTCCCCCTTTCCAACTATCCTTGGGTCTCCCTAGAATACCTAGGTCATGATTCTCAAATTTAGGACTCTGGACCGTTTGGAAAGATTATGAATGCACCCGTTCCTTCATGCAGTTTTTCTGGAGCATGGCACTTGGAGCAGGTATACACCAGGTTAATGAGGATGAGTCTGCTTACAAGTACACTGCCTTCAACTAACCTTCACACTGGCTGGAAACACTCTAAGCAACTGGAAAGCAGTTTGCTGGCAGACTTTTGGCTTCTTTCCTTTTATACAAATGTATACAAGCCAATGTGGCCTCTTTTTCACTTTGTGCTTTTCTATTCTTCACATTCTGCTGAAATAAAATATAACCAATGACTTATTTACATTGTTAGAAACTCTTTGAGTGGTTCTTCCAGTGGTTGGGATGAATTGCATTTTCTTCACTTAGTGATCGTCATAGCGTCATCTATAATCATGAGACTAATTCATAGGGATGTATAAATGTGTCTCTGATGAAAAACCAGAAACTGCAGCACCCAGTCAGTACATGTTAATTTATGTAACATTTAAGATATTTTAGCATAGAAACTAAAAGGGGGTGTGGCCACCCTTTGTTTCTGTTGATGCCTTATCTATTTGGTTGGCTTTATCCTCATCAAATAGTTTGTTCACTTTGCACTTTCTGAATTTATCAAAATGAATAAAGGTGAAGCAGGAACTTGCTAATTAATCCATTAAGAAGATCAACAGAGAGAGTCAAGAAGGGTAAATCAGCCCCAAACAAAGCTGGCTGATTTTTTTTTTTTTTTTTTTTGGCAATTAGAGTCTAACTGGTCTTCACTGTGTTTCTGATGTTAGCAGGTGAGCTGTCTAGCTGGAACCATGCGCCTCCTCAAATGACTTCCAGAAGCCACGTGGGAGCAGGTCCTGCTTATTATCACTCACTCTTCTCCTGAAAGAGAAAGTTCTGTTCTGCTGTGTACACCTCTCTTAGCCCTGAATGGTTATCCCTCCTCTGTGACTCATGCAGCACTCGCTCCATCCTGCTTAGCTGTCAGCTACGCATCTTCCTTATCTCCCCTTCTAGACATTGCGGGCATTCCCCAAGGTCCAGGCCTTGTCCTTTTGCTCTGGTTTCATCTCAGTCTCTTGCACTGAAGATTTTCAAGCCTTATCTCTAACTTTGACCTTTTCTCCTGGCCCCTGCCCTAAATTTCCAGCAGCTGATGGGTATTTCACACCCACCCCAAGCTCCACGTGTATACTGAGTTGTTCACCAACTGCTACCTCTTAACCCCTCTCTCGTTAATGATCACCATCCTCCCTGCTGGAGACACATGTGCGTGTTCTGTCTCTTTCACTCCCTATCTAATCAGTCACTTTGTCCTATTGATTTTCCCTGTTCTCATCAAAAAGACTTATTTACTCACCGCCAAACACATCTTGCACTTTCTCACTGCTAATGTTACTGCCTGCAGTTTCACACTACCATGAGGGCCCTCCTATCTGCTTACTGACTTGCTCCAAGGAGTTCCAGAACCACCTGTAAAGTCGGCATTTACCTAGTTTCTGTCCCAAGCATTTAGATTCTCCTGTGAATAGTAGCAGAGAGTCGGACACAACCTAGCAGCTGAACAGCAACAACTGAGTTAGGGCATACATTGACTTCCTTTACCAAAATGATCATGTACCTTCTCTTTCTGAAGTGGTTAGCTTGTGGTGATGGTGTTTTTGAAATCTTTTATTGTTATTCAGCTTCTCTGATTTGCATTTCTACTTCAACTAGATTGTAAATTCCTTGATGACAGGAACCCTGTCTTAAAATACTATTGTACCACACGCAGCCTAGACACTCAAAAGCACGGGTTGATTTGTTTATGCTGGATTTATCTGATGATAGAAATGAAGAGACACACACTGTAGTTCAGTTTGCAATTCAATCGCTCATTAAATTGGCCCATTAAACACAAATACTTTCCTTTTTCTAATATATTGCTCACAACAGGGTTTTTCCCCCTCTTGAGTCATTGAAAAGAGCATAATAGCATGATAAACTCTGGGGAAGAAAGACTTCTGATAGACATGTTTGCAAAAACTTTTCTCTTATACTATTACAAAGTAAATACAAGATCTGCAGATGTTGTGAATTTATATTACTTATCTCTTGATTAAATAATGCTGCATGACAAACCACCACAACCCCGAAGTGGCTACAATAGGAAACCTTTATGTTTGAGCCTGCGTAGGTCTGGCTGGGCTGGAGAAGGAAATGGCACCCCACTCCAGCACTCTTGCCTGGAAAATCCCATGGACGGAGAAGCCTGATAGGCTACAGTCCATGGGGTCGCAAAGGGTCAGACACGACTGAGCGACGTCCCTTTCACTTTTCTCTTTCATGCATTGGAGAAGGAAATGGCAACCCACTCCAGTGTTCCAGTGGAGAATCCTAGGGACGGGGGAGCCTGGTGGGCTGCCGTCTATGGGGTCGCACAGAGTCGGACACAACTGAAGCGACTTAGCAGCAGCAGCAGCAGGTTGGCCGGGCAGATCTACTGATCTGAGCTGGTCTAGATGGGCTCTGGTGCACGCAGAGCCTGCTGTGGGGCTAGCAGCCAGCTTTGCTAATCTTGGCGTGGCTCTCCTGGTGTCTGGGGACTTGGCTGGGGTGACTGAAATGACTGAGCTTGTTCCCATGTGTTCGCTCATCTTCCAACAGGTTGGCTCAGGCTCATTCTTGTGGCGCTGAAGAGTACTGAGAGACAGGGCCAGTGGGGCGTGGCCCTAAGGGCTAGACTCAGCACTGGCCCACCACCCTACCTTTCCACTGGTTAGAATAGTCACTGGACCAGCCCTGATTCAAGGGGTTGGGGAAACAAGGCCCCACTTCTTGATGGTTGGGGCTAATTCACATTGCAAAGGATATGGAAACAGGTATGGAGAATACCAGCTGTTTTCGCAATCAGTCTACCCCAGAGTAAACAGACCGGGCTTCATATGCCTGCAGTTTTCTAGATGCATAATATTGAGCAATTTGTTTAACCACTCTGAGCTCTGTCCCTCAGTATGAAAATAAGTCCTGTGAGAGTAGAAGGAAATCTATATACCCAGAGTCGGGGCCATTAAAGGAACTCAATAAATATCAATAAATCCCTCACAACTCTCCAAACAGCTGTTCAGATAAGGAAAGGAGGTATACGACATCTCTTAACATGATGAAAATTACATAATTTTATTTAAATTTGACTTGGAGATACAAAATGGTAACTCAAGTGCATATTTCAGGGGGCAAATGAGTTTGAGTAATAATTTGAAAGATTTTGAAGAAATTAACTGGAAAATGAAGCTCAATGTTATTTACGTCAGTAGGGCCCTGTGTGCTGATCCTATGGGTCAAGAAAGGGTAGGTCACAAGGCCTATGGTCAGACCACAGCAAATTTCTCACCAGTTTTTTGGGTCATACCTCACATCTAGTCAAGTGAAAAAACCAGCAGCTACTCGCTCGTTCCCAGTCTCCATGTAAATTTTCTTATCTCAGGTGTCCTCCGAAGACATCCGAGCTGGGTCAGGGAACTCTCACGCCGCACATCATCCCTGAGGCAGGGAGCAAGTTGTAGCTTTGGGTTAGGTGGGGGGCTGTCACAGTCCTGCCCATGGTTGGTGATTTAGTTCAGGGTAAATGTTATAAGTACTAATTGAATGAAGCTAAAAGAGGAAGAATCACAGAGGTGACCACAAAGGTGAGGCATAACTAACATTTACTCATTCCAAAAGATTTGCTGAAGTTCCCGCTCCGTCAGCGTTGGAGGAAATGGTTAATGAGACCGGGAGGCCTCCTGCCACCAAATAGTTTACACTCTGTGTGGTCAAGGGAGGAGTGTTTGTATTTGGTGTATTTTCAGCTAGCATTTATTTTATTTTTAATTCCCCCCCTCAACTTATTGAAGTATGCTGCTGCTGCTGCTAAGTCACTTCAGTCATGTCTCTGTGCAAACCCATAGGCGGCAGCCCACCAGGCTCCCCTGTTCCTGGGATTCTCCAGGCAAGAATACTGGAGTGGGTTGCCATTTCCTTCTCCAATGCATGAAAGTTATTGAGGTATAATTGACAAATAAAAATTAAACATATTTAAAGTATATAACATGATGATTTAATATATGTATACACTGTGAAACGGTTACCACAATCAAGCTAACTAAAACCACTAACATATTACACAATTACCTTTTTTGGTGTGTGTGGTAAAAACATTTACAATCTACTCACTTTGTAAATTTCACTATAAAATACAGTATTGTTAACTATAATCACCACGCTGTACATTCAGTTCAGTTCAGTCACTCAGTCGTGTCCGACTCTTTGCAACCCCATGAATCACAGCACGCCAGGCCTCCCTGTCCATCACCAACTCCTGGAGTTCACTCAGATTCACGTACATAGAGTCTGTGATGCCATCCAGCCATCTCATCCTCTGTCATCCCCTTCTTCTCCTGCCTCCAATCCCTCCCATCATCAGTCTTTTCCAATGAGTCAACTCCTCGCATGAGTTGGCCAAAGTACTGGAGTTTCAGCTTTAGAATCATTCCTTCCAAAGAAATCCCAGGGCTCATCTCCTTCAGAATGGACTGGTTGGATCTCCTTGCAGTCCAAGGGACTCTCAAGAGTCTTCTCCAACACCACAGTTCAAAAGTACATTGAAGTGAAGTGAAGTGAAGTGAAGTGAAGTGAAGTAGCTCAGTCATGTCCGAGTCTTTGCGACCCCGGTGGACTGCAGCCTACCAGGCTCCTCCCTCCATGGGATTCTCCAGGCAAGAACACTGGAGTGGGTTGCCATTTCCTTCTCCAAAAGTACATTAGACTCCCAGAATTCACTCATCTTATAACCAAAAGTTTATACCATTTGGCCAGTATCTCCCCACTTCCCATGGTACCCAGGCCTTGGCAACCACTGTTCTATTCTCTGCTTGTATGAACTTAAATTTTTTAGATTCCACATGGAAGTGAGATTATACAGTATTTGTCTTTCTGTGTCTGGCTTACTCATATAGCAAATTGTGTTCCAGTTTCAACCATATAGTTCCAAGTGGCAGGATCTTCTTTATTATGACAATAATATATATATATCACATTTTCTTTGTCCATTATTCCATCAACAGATACAAAGTCTGTTTTTATATCTTGGCTACTGAGAATCATTCTGCTAACATGGATTAAGTACTTACTATGCATTAGCTGGCTTCCTAGGTGGCTCAGTGGTAAAGCAACCGCCTGCCAACACAGGAAGACCCCTTGAGAAAGGGAATGGCAACCCATTCCAGTCTTCTTGCCTGGGAAGTCCCATGGACAGAGTAGGCTAAGGTGGGCTAAGGTCCATGGGGCCACAAAAACTTGTACATAATTTTGGGTCTAAAACAAAAACAACATTCCTGTGCTAGGCACTCACACATATGTCTCATTTTTTTTCTATTTTTTTATATATGTCTCATTTAACTTTTGAGATAGTCCTAGAAGGAAGGTGCTATTTTGCTGTTTCATAAATGAAGAAACTGAAGTTTTAAGTTGTTATTCATCTTACCCAAGGTCAACCCAGCTAGCAAGTTCTTGATAGGTTAACATTTGAAGTGATGGGGTGGGGAAGATTTAAGTGACAATATCCACTGGAGGCCTGGGGGCTCAGAGAGAGGTCAGAACTGGGAATGCACTGCCTCTGACAGGCGGGTGTCCAGACACTGTCATGACAAGGCAGGGGTACGGATTTGGGTGAAGAAAGAAAAGCAGAGAAATAGATGCTGAATTCTAAAACTTTCAGAAGAAATCATGTGGTGGAACAGGAACCAAGGAAGACAATACACAAAGTGGAATCTGAAAGGTGCCCACAGGATGTGATCTTATTAAAGAAGTCAAAGAATTTGAGAAGACGGCTATTCAGAGAGCTGTTTCCTGGTATTCTGTGAAGAATTTCACGATTTCCCATTCTGTGCACTGCCCTCACTTGCATACCTGACAGCATAAAATACTTGCATCTTTTTAATGCTGTTTACAGTTTATCCTTGGATTCCTTATTAGCCATGGAAATAAACTTTCAAATTCTATTTAGGTAAAAGCTTCATGTCTCCATCCACCTCCACCTCCAACCTCCTGGTAGCTTCCAGTTTGACGTGAACACCCCAAATATTACTCATCTGGAGCCAATGTTCTCGTTTCTCTCTGCTGAGTCCACACATCCTTGTTTGAGCAAATAACAGGAACAAACAATTCCTTCCATGATGGATGTACCCTAAGGTGTCACGCTTCTGAGAATCTCATTTGACAATCGATTCCCCTGAACCATGGTACAATGTGACTTTAGTTCACACATTTGTTATTTACTGGGCACGAATGGTAGGGATCTGAGCAAGTAGGCTGTGCCTCCGGTAAAACAGCCCAGGTAGTGCCCAGCTCACGAAGGGGAGGAAGGAGCTAAGGGAGAGGGCTGGAGCACGGCTATAGATGGTCATTGAGAGACCAGAGCAGCTGAGCACAGCAGCAAAAGGCTACTTGACTAATAACAAAACTTTTAAAACTGTGAAATATTAATACTGGTTAAGACTTCTTGCACATTTACTATGTGCAGGGTATGGCAACCAACACATTCTATGGGTTATTCCAGCTTGATTCCCATAAGGACTCAATGGCTGAGGTTTACTGATCAGTTCCTCCACTTGCCAGAGGACAGATGAGATTCTGACTAGAATTTGGAAAAGGTGAAATATCCGGGTTCACCTCCTCACCAAAATCCTGGCCTCTTGGCACCACTGTCCAACAGAACTTCCTGTGGTGACGGAAAATGTTTGACATACTGTCCCGTATGGTACTAGCTACACACTGGTGTAGAGCTTGAAATGTGATTGCTGCAACGGACTAGCAACAAGAAACAAACACAAAAAACTTGAATTTTGATTAAAATTTAAATGTAAATAACTGCATTTAGGATTTCCCTGGTGGCTCAATGGTAAAGAAACCGCCTGCTAATGCAGGAGATGAAAGGTTCCGTCCCTGGTCCAGGAAGATCCCCTGGAGAAGAAAACAGCAACTCACTCCAATATTCTTGCCTGGGAAATCCCACAGACAGAGGAGCCTGGTGGAGTCCATGGGGAGTCCCTGTGATCTCAAACTTAGCAACTAAACAACAAAGCCACATTTCATAGCCATTTTGGACTGCACAGACATAGAACATTTCCACCACTATAGAAAATTCTATTGGATAGCACTCTTTAAGAGAAACGCTGCATTTCCCCCTTCTTTCCTCATTAGATTCCAAGGCAAGGAGAGGGGTTTGTCCCCCTCCTTCCCAGCTCCTCCGGCCTCAAGGAAAGGAGATTCTTTTCTTCTTTCCATCTCCAAGTCCACCTCCACACCACCCACCCCTTGGAACCATCCTTGCATGGGAGAGGGAGGAAACCTTGAAGGGAGAGATAGATGGGAGTGACCTTTTCTATCAGCACATCATCAATAAGCCACCAAGACTCACCTCTCAAAAGATGAAAATCATTCTGTCAGAGATAGGATCAGCAGAGCTAAACCTGAACAAGCAAACACAACCAACCAGCATTTCATGACAGAAAAGAACTGCTCTCGGCTTTTCTAGGGCCTCTATGACAAGTGATGTAGACAGAGGAAAAGCCTGTGAGGTTTCTTCCTCCTCTTCAGAACTTTTAAAAACTGGTTACTCTACATTATTGAAGTGGAAAATGGAGCTTCTCAGCCACCCAAAGCAATGTTTAACTAAGCAAAGTATTTTTCTGAACCAAAAAGTACTCCAGCCTTTAACCAAAAGACCTTCACAGTTGAAGCTCAGGGCTCCTCGCAACCTCAACATTTTAAGTCCATATTCAATGCTAATGAATTCTTTTACAAGTCCTATTTGGAAATTCTTCGGCATTTTTTGTTTGCTCGTTTTGCAGGGCGTGTGGAATGGAACTCCTACTCCCTGTGTCGAAAGGGGAGTCTTAACCACTGGACCACCGGGGAAGTCGCTCTAACGTGCGCCTTAAAGATATCTTCACTAGCCTTTACTTTCCGGTAACTTAGAGCTTTCTTTTACAAGTGAAAAGAGCTCACCCAGAGTTATAAAGAGCAGGAAACTGAGGAGAGGAGAAGAAACAGCCAGATGTAAAAGGAGGAAGGACTTTGCCGGTCTAGTTTTAAAAATACGCTAAGGTATTGTGTGGCTACTGCATCACAACTTTCTAGCCCCCTTCTCAAGTTTTCCAAAATGTCGGATTCACTGTGAAACTCCGAAGCACCACCGGCTAAATCACCTAGGGAGTCTTGTTTTAAGTGTCTCTGGCGTTGGCAATTCTGCATTTCTAGCCAGGTCCCAGATGACGCTGATGCTATGGAGTAGCAAGCATCTAGACCCCAAGAAGCTGGAATCGGACCTCCTCAGTTCAGAGACTTCGCTCCTAAGAAGTGGAATTTACAGGAAGGTCCCTGGAGCAGCTCCTTAGTCAGGCCCGTGGGCCAGCCGACCTTAGGGCGACGTTGGCGGAGGGGGCAACGCTTAGCACGAGCCACAGCAGTAAGTGTTACTGGGATGCGCTACATACCGGGCTCCTGCGCCTCATTCATTTTGTCCTCTCATCAAGCACAGGAAGTGGACACTATTATCGTCGTTTTACAGGTGGAGACACTGAGCTCGGAGACTTAAGTAACTTGCCTACAGTAACGGCTTTTCGAGAGAGTTGAATGTAGGTCCTCAAGCTCGAAGAAACAGCCCTTTAAAACACGTCGGAGCCTCAGTTTTCTGTGCTGTGAAATGGACGGACTGCACGGGCAGAGATCCCTGCCGCGTACACCGCAGGGAGTCCTTGGATTCCAGAAGCAGAGCTTGCCTGCTCTCTGACCCTGCAGGGCAAAGTTCTTTTTGAGAACACCGGGCCCCTCTGCCTGCCTGTTAGGTCAGGGGAACGCACCGCCGTTCCCGGGGAGGGTCGGGCAGTCCGCAGCGAGGTGGCTCGGGTCACAGCGGGCAGGTCCATTACATAACCGCGAGGCGGCCCCTCACCCCTCGCCCAGCCGCGGCCCGTAGAGCGGATCCCGGGATAAATCCCATTCACCCGCCGGCCAGAGTCCACGGCGGAGCTGGGGCGTTGAACTCCCCGGCGCACTTTGGAGGCTTAGCGCGGGGATCTTTCCTGCCACGCTCTCCGCCTCCCGCTCGGCCCGTGGGGCCCCAGCCCCGCCGGCGCCTCCGCCCCGCCCGCTCCCCGCCCCTCGGGAGCGCGGACCACGGCGCCTGGGGCCCGGGAAGGGGCCACCGCACGGCGGGTGCACCCCGGGGGCATGTCCGCACGCCACCGCCCGCGCTGCAGCGGTCCACGCGAGGTGAGCAAGCGGAGCGGCCGGGAGGAGAGGGGATCTGCACTTAGTCGGCGGGCTGCGAAGGGCTGGAGGCTGGCCCGCCGGGCTGCCGGGGCGCAGTCTCTCGCCGATCGCTCTGGCACCAGGATCCCCAGCGCGCCGGCCCGGGAGCCCACTGGCACACGCTCTGTCCGCTCTCAGGACGCGGTGGCTCAGGTGACCCGGGCATCCTTCGCGGCCGGGCGGCAGGCTCTAGGGCTGGGCTGGGTGGAGGTGGCAGAGGGCGCTCCCTTGGCTGCCCGGCGACGCACCGGGAGCCCGCCACCGTAGCTGGTCCCTCGGAGCGCCCGTTGTGTTGGGGAAAGGCACATGCCCACCTGCCCCGGCGGTGCTGGGCCGGTGCTCGGGCAGTTTCTGGGCCGGTGGCTGGACAGGGAGCGGCTTTGATCCCCACCTCCTGGATTTCCAAATGCCGACTTCTCGAGGAGAGATCGCACAAGATTCCTTCTGGATTCTTTACCTAACGTGTCTATTTTTTTAGAATCTTCCCTTTCCCTCAAGTGATAATGTTTAGTTAATTTTCATTGGCTTAATTTCTTAGTTGCTTCTTGTCCTCAAAGAAAATCAGTGATACCCGTAGTGCAGACTCGGGGAAAAGTGCTTCAAGTAAAATTTGAGAGCAGGGTTCCAGTAAGTCCTGAGGCTATTTGGTTAGCTTTTAGCTTTCACAACTCAGCATTCATTCTGAATCTCTTGTAATTTTTTTTTTTTTTTTTTTTTTGGTAATAAGTCAGTTGGGACCTACTAGGGCCCTGGTTCAATCCTTCCATTCTGGAGGGACTCTGATTAGTTTAACTTGCCTTTTCTTTGCTGAGAGTTTGGCACTCTGGTGGCTGCAGTCAGCTTAACCCAGAAGCAAGGTCTTCAGACCCTCCATATTTAGAAACACTCCCATCAGGTGTTTGGGAGATCACTAGCTTTTAAAATCATCAGGTGCCTGGCCATAAACTTCATGTCAAACTAGGCAAGGGTGTCTGACCCTCCCAGGAGTAGTAATTAAGTGACTGGATTCGGTCACTTATAATCACAGGCTCTTGGAAATTGTTCAGGTTTTGAGAGATCGTCTGGTCAGACTCTTCACCAGACAGCCTGGGAAGCTCACTTTCCTGTTGGTAAGGATTGGTTAAGTTCATTGGTGACTGAGGCAGTGCCAAAATCCAGGCCCTCTCCTTCCATCTCATTCAGTTTTCAAACCATATTACTTTCAGGCATTTACAACAAAATTGATGATTAGAGTCATCTGATCATGTCATTTTCCTATTGTTATTTTTTGTCCATCTTTTTCTTTTTAAACTGGTGGGATTCTGAAATAGTTGAGAGGTTGATGTAGTCAAACCACCTTTTAGTATAATTTTTAAAAATGCAAACCCTTAATTTTAAGTAATACATTTTAAATGCATGAATTTAAATAATATGAAGATGAATATGCAGGTACATTACAGGTGAACTGCGAGAAGAAAAGTAATCAAAACAGATGGATAAAATGTATCCTCATCTATCTTTGGAGTCTCTTTGTGTTCTTACCTTCCTGTGCTGATCATTGGTTAGAATTCAGAGTGTGATTTGTGACTTTGGAGCTGGTTGGGGAAAGTGGCTTATATGAGGACAATTTGTGTGTTGTGATTAACACGATGTCCTATAACAGTGCTCAGAGAAAGGAATTTTTAAAGAGACTTGTTTAGCATTTTGGGCTCCCCAGATGGCTTAGTGGTAAAGAATCTGCCTGCCAGTGCAGGAGACTTGGGTTGATTCCTGGATTGGGAGGATACTGGCAGAGGACATGGCAACCCACTCTGGTATTCTTGCCTGGGAAATCTCATGACTAGAGGAGCCTGGTGGGCTACAGTCCTTGGAGTCTCAAAAGGTCGACACGACTTAGGGACTGAACACACACATTTAGCATTTTTGCATTACATTACACATTTTTAATGTTTTTTCAGTTTACTTTAATAGGTATTTATTGAGTGCCTACTATGTGCCCAGTGATGTTATGGTCACTCAAGGTATATCAGTGAATAAAACAAAGAACTTTGGTCTTATGAACCTCAGGTTACAATTTATTTATTAGAATTTTTCTAGGATTGTTTGGCAGATGGAGAAGAACTTCAGTTTTGACTAAAACAGGAAGATATTTCCCAGGCAAGAATACTGGAGTGGATTGCCATTTCCTTTTCCAGGAAATCTTCCCAACCCAGGGATCGAACTCACTTCTCCTGCATTGGCAGGCAGATTCTTCATCACTGAACCCCCAGGGAAGCCCTTGAGGTAGGGAAATGAACACAAATATTCCAAATTATCTGCCTTCCAGTCCCATAATTCTTCTGACTTTATAATCATTGTGAAAATAAATACAGAAACAAATTCAGGTAAAGTTACTTTGACTTTTATGAACTGATGGACGTGAACTCTACGTGAATAGAAATTCCCGCACTTGCTTACTTTATGTGCGTTCATTCAGAGTCCCTGAAATGACACTTCCCTTAGTGCAAGGACATCACTGTGGTGACATTAAACTTGATGAAGCATGAGAGGATTCATTTTCTCAATGATGTTGGTGCCCTGATGTCAGTGTTGTGGACTATAATTAAAAGATAAAGGGAAGGACAAGACCTATTTTGGGTTATTAGTAAAGAATGACCAAAATAATGACTTGCTTATTTTCAGTATTACTGGTAAAGATGAAAAGTCTAACACTAACTTCCAGTTGAATATCATAGAATTAATAAAAGATTTTATACACATAAGATCATTTGAAACATCTAAATGTGTAGAAGTAGTTGGTGACTGTCAGTGATAAATTATTTTGCCATGTAGCTGTCTGTATATATTTCAGTCTTTTTCTCTCAGTGTCATGATAATTCTCTTCTACCTAAGAAAGTCTTTCAAATGTGTTCTTATGAATATCATGATATAAGATGAACTAACCAATTAAAAAAGAAAGTATTATTTTTAGTGGTGAATTTAAAAAATTAACACTCTAGGTCAAGTCTTCATGATTAATTATAGCAAAACAAGTGTAAGGGTCACAATATGAGGGTTTCTGGATGTAAATTGCCGATTTATGGAAATGTTTTCAGGAAAGAAAACACTTAAGATTCTACCTGCATGCTTTTTAAACATTGGGTTTTAAAAAACTGATTATATATTCAAGGGTTGAAGCATTTGTTTATATGTTATCATTATTAGTATTGCCTGAGAAATGTAATTTTTGTGTATCACAAGGTTAAAAATATCTGAAAAAGATGTCAACTTGTAAAGGATAAAATAAAAAGTACTCAGGAGAAATAAAGTAAAAATAAAGTAAATGATCTATTAGCACATAGAGAACTACACTTTTCTGGGGAGGTTTTTTTTTTTAATATTTCACTAATAAGACATAATCAAATATGGTTTCCTCACTAGGCTCATCATTAATGGTGCTCATTCAGCTCTGACTAATGAAAACTATAAGCTTTTGTTGATTAGGTCGTTGTATTAGTATCATTGAAACATATTTATGATATAAAAAGTAATAAAAATGAGGATTTTTTGTCTTTTTATTTCTATAGAAGTAGAGCTTCTACTTCAGAATTGAACTACACATTGATTTTAAATATCTTTTTCTCTTTTAAATACCTTTTTCTTCTTTTACAACCTTCAGTGGCAAACCACTCGATTTCAAGAAAATAAATTCTGCAAAATCTGCAGGTTTGGGTTGTAGTATAATTCAGCAAGAGTAAATAGAGGCTGAAATATGCAGCTCTAGTTTTAGAAGGTCAGCTTTAAAGAATGTGACCCAAGTAGCACACATACTCATTTTGTGTAACAGAATAGTTCATCCCCCTAAGTGTGATAAACAGACTAGATCCCAGTAGTCAGTCTGTATCAGCAGGTTAGAATTCAATAATTGGACTCTTGTTATGAACTACTACTCACTGGTAGACGATTTGGAGGTGGCCATTCTGTCAAAGAAGGCAGATGTCACCGGAAGAGCCAAGCAGGCTCACACAGCAAAGCAGTAGCAGCCTCCTGGTTTGCTTCCCGCTTCATTCAGAAGCACTCTCCCGAATGGCTCCGATAACTTTCTATTAAAAACATCAGAGGAGACTCTGGAGTTTAAAAAGAAAAAGGCATCACATGGCAGAATTTCAAGAGGTGAAAAATATACTTCCAAACCCAACCTGAAGCAGTAAAAAGCCCCACACTTTTTAGGGGATTATTTTAACACACCCTAAATTAAAAATATGCACCTGAGAATTAAAATGAATGATCGATTTTCTGACAGTTCTTATGTTTTCCTAAGCTACTGTTTTGTTTTTTGTTTTTTTCCTTATGATCAGAAGCCTTGTGTGATGAGCCATTCAAGGAATCCAATAGAGATTTTTCTCTTTTCTCTTGCCAATTAAAAAATATTTTAACTTGTGGGACCTCAAATCAAGTGCACCTCATTGTTTCATACCTAATTTCATTTCAAACACTTCCCCATAGCTTTATTGAAGTGCCACTATGTGGTAGACAGTCTAGTAATATGCCTTTTCTGTATCATTAAATACTCTGATGAATATTTCTCTAAAATATAGGCATTTACTGTTTAATTTCTTAAGAATGTAGACATGACATAGAATCCTCAGCTAAGTGTAACAGGCTTGAAGGCTATCAGGTAAGCACTACTATTTGGTCTCCGTCTTAGCATGAGTTATTAAAAACAGTCTTTAAGATGTAGATTTGATGCAGAAAATGTACTAGGTTTTATGTCCTACCTTCTGAAGTGCATGTGTTTTCTCTTTAAGACTTCTAATGTACTTTCAATTTTCTTCCTCATCTGGTCCTGTTAACATGTGGTAATTTAGACATGGAAAATATGATATTCTGAAGAAAGGCTAGAAGACGAAAAAGGTAACATCACTCTGTGGCAGGGCTATGAAGGCATACTTTTGTATGTCTCATGAGAATCTAACTTGCTTAACCTCCTCCTGTTAGCAATAGAAAACTATGGATCAATCTGCTCAGAGGACACAGATGGTATATGGGAAGCCATTTTAATCTGCTCTAGCAACAATACTATAAATTGCACAATAATTGTAAAGGGATTAGTTCTTAGTTGAGTTGTGACTCTCCACTATCATCTGTCAGGATGATAGGAGTATTTCTAGAAGGAAAAAGAACAATAAAAACCAAATCCCCCAAAATACAGACAGAATAACCAGGCTAGGATTGTTAAAGGCATTGTGTGAAATGATCTAGAAAGTGATTGTAGACAGAGGATCAATATGTTCAAAGCATGGAGGCATAAGAATTAATATGTTGTAGCTGAGTGGATGGAGTTGTGGATGTGAGACGAGTGCCCAAGTTCAAGGTGTATACAAGAGTCGTAGCATAAAAGGCTTCAAATGACACATAAAGGTCTTTGTTAATTTTTGTATAGTGAACTCAGAATGACTGTATTTATCCAAGAGGCTGACATTATTAGAACTTCATTTTAGAAAAACTGATCTGGTAGCAGTGGAAAATATGACCAGGAGAAGGTGGTAGAATTTGATTAGAAAAAAATATATATATAGATATATAATAGCCTAAGTGAAAGATGACTATGCTTGTCTTAAAGTAATGCCACGTTGAATGTGCTTGAAGATGTTTATTGAAAGGGTAAAAAATTTCAGTTACAGAAGAATAAGTGCTTATGCTCTAATGTACAGTATGATTAGTATAGTTAATAATAGTAGTGTACACATGGGAGTTGTAGAGAGTAGCCTTTCATCATTTTCACCACACACATGCTCACACCAAAAGGGCTAAGTATGTGCAGTGTTAGATATGTTAATTATTTTAATGTTGGAAATCATTCTATGACATATGAATACTAAATCATCACTGCATATTTTGAATATATACTGTTATTTTGTCAGTTATTCCTCAATAAAGTTTAAAAATACCTTTGATAGAAAGTTTGAAATTCATGAGCTGTTAAAGAGACAGGAAAGGCTGTGACTTGACTTAAACATTAAGGGGAGGAATTAGCCATGATCAGAAGAAAATGCAGTGTTTCTTTGGTGACAAAAGAATTGGTGAAAATGGATGTTAATTTTGTATTTTCAGAAGTTTAAAGTGTATATGAATGTGTGTATGCATGTGTGTATGTATGTTTCTGTCAATACAAGATGAGGACTTGTTGCATTGAGAACTGAAAAGGAGCTAAAACATGAGATACTTTAAAAAAATTTTTCTTGGCTGATATAAACAGTGCTGCGATGAACACTGGGGTACAGGTGTCTCTTTCAATTCTGGTTTTCTCGGTGTGTATGCCCAGCAGGGGGATTGCTGGGTCATAAGGCAGTTCTATTTGCAGTTTTTAAAGGAATCTCCACACTGTTCTCCATAGTGACTGTACTACTTTGCATTCCCACCAACAGTGTAAGAAGGTTCCCTTTTCTCCACACCCTCTCCAGCGTTTATTGCTTGTAGACATTTAGATTGCAGCCATTCTGACTGGCGAGAATTGGTACCTCATTGTGGTTTTGATTTCCATTTCTCTGATAAGTAATATTGAGCATCTTTTCATGTGTTTGTTAGCCATATGTATGTCTTCTTTGGAGAAATGTCTATTTTAGTTCTTTGGCCCATTTTTTGATGGGTGTTGATTACTGGAGATTATAAGCGAAATGACATATAAGACACAAGACAATGAGACATGGACAAACACACATTCTGGTCAGAGGGAAAAAACTCTGCACCCAATAATGGCGGTTTATTATTATATATTTCCCAGAAAGCATTCCAGGCCTTATGAAAAAGCCTTTTCAGCATAACACAAGTGCATACATATTATCATACAGCAAGGTGAGTGAAACTTCTGTTTACTGCAAAGTCTATCTAAAGTCTTCTTTTTTCTTTTTATAAAAAGAAAGGAATGCTCCCTCATTAACAATGAACCATTAAACTCAAGGCTGTGTCCAGACTCCTTGGCAGAAAGCCTCATTTGCCAGCATGTTCATCCTTGAGCAGAGAGACCCGCTTGCATGCATATCTCTGCTTTGCCCATAGTGTCCGCATTAACCCTTCAGATGGGGTCGTTTATTTTTCTGGAACTGAGCTGCAGTAGTTGCTTGTATATTTTTGAGATTAGTTGTTTGTCAATTGCTTCATTTGTTATTATTTTCTTCCATTCTGAAGGCTGTCTTTTCACCTTGCTTATAGTTTCCTTTGTTGTGCAGAAGCTCTTAAGTTTAATCAGATCCCATTAGTTTGTTTTTGCTTTTATTTCCAGTAATCTTGGAGGTGGGTCATAGAAAACCCTGCTGTGATGTTATGTGGGAGAGTGTTTTGCCTATGTTCTCCTCTAGGAGTTGTATAGTTTCTGGTCTTATGTTTAGATCTTTAATCCATTTTGAGTTTATTTGTGTATATGGTGTTATAAAGTGTTTATAATAGCCAGGACATGGAAGAAACCTAGATGTCCATCAGCAGATGAATGGATAAGAAAGCTATGGTACATATACACAATATTCAGTTCAGTTCGGTTCAGTTCAGTCACTCAGTCGTGTCTGACTCTGCGACCCCATGAATTGCAGTACACCAGGCCTCCCTATCCATCACCAACTCCTGGAGTTCACTCAGACTCACGTCCATCGAGTCCGTGATGCCATCCAGCCATCTCATCCTCGGTCATCCCCTTCTCCTCCTGCCCCCAATCCCTCCCAGCATCAGAGTCTTTTCCAATGAGTCAGCTCTTTGCATGAGGTGACCAAAGTCCTGGAGTTTCAGCTTTGGCATCATTCCTTCCAAAGAAATCCCAGGGTTGATCTCCTTCAGAATGGACTGGTTGTATCTCCTTGCAGTCCAAGGGACTCTCAAGAATCTTCTCCAACACCACAGTTCAAAAGCATCAATTCTTCGGTGCTCAGCCTTCTTCACAGTCCAGCTCTCACATCCATACATGACCATAGGAAAAACCATAGCCTTAACTAGATAGACCTTAGTTGGCAAAGTAATACTATCTATATACTATCTATAGGTTGGTCATAACTTTTCTTCCAAGGAGTAAGTGTCTTTTAATCTTATGACTGCAGTATTACTCAGCCATTAAAAAGAATATATTTGAATCAGTCCTAATGAGATGAATGAAACTGGAGCCGATTATACAGAGTGAAGTAAGCCGAAAGAAAAACACCAATACAGTATACTGACACATATATATGGAATTTAGGAAGATGGTAACAGTAACCCTGTATGTGAGACAGTAAAAGAGATAGAGATGTATAGAACAGTCTTTTGGACTCTGTGGGAGAGGGAGAGGATGGGATGATTTGGGAGAATGGCATTGAAACATGTATAATATCGCATAAGAAATGAATCACCAGTCTAGGTTCGATGCAAAATACAGGATGCTTGGGGCTGGTGCACTGGGATGACCCAGAGGGATGGTGTGGGGAGGGAGGTGGGAGAGGGTTTCAAGATTGGGAACACGTATACACCCATGGTAGTTTCATGTTGAGGTATGGCAAAACCAATACAATATTGTAAAGTAAAAATAATAATAATTTTTAAATAAAATAAATAAAGAAGATATATCTAAGCAAGAGAGAGAAAAAATTTTTTCTTGTCAGTGGGCTTTGAAATTACAAAGCTTATCATGTTTTTAAGAGTTTCATAACTGTTCTATTTAGTAACTTGCAGATCTATAATTCTAAACAGCTATTATAATGTCATTAATAAAAATGAACTGTATAAGAATTTTATAGTATTAAAGTGAGAAAGTATCTTATTTAGTTGAGATATAGTTGACATATGGGCTTTCATGGTAGCTTAGACAGTAAAGAATCTGCCTGCAATTCAGGAGACCTGAGTTTGATTCTTACATCAGGAAGATCCCCTGGAGAAGAAAATGCCTATCCACTCCAGTACTTTTGCTGGAGAATTTCACATTACATTTGTTTCAGGCATACAATGCAACGATTTGGTATATATATATATATATTGTGAAGTAATTACCATGGTGAATCTAATTAACATCCATCAATATATGAGAAAAGATATTTATAAGCCACAACATTTTATGTTACTGTGTTGCAGCCACATTAGTTAGATTTGTCTTTTATAATAAAATTGTTTAGAAGAAGTAGTGACTAAGTGGTCATAGAAATGCTACATGTCCATTGAGCATTTGTTAAGGTGGCTGTCTCTAACTGAGTTGTACTATTAAGCATGAAACATGTGCCAGATTCTGAACACATAGTAGGAAAGACAATAGACCACTCATAATTTTTTATATTGATTATTAAAATAGTATTCTAGATATAATTGGGTTAAGTAAAGTATATTGTTAAAATTAATTTTGTTCTGTTTATGTTTATCGATATGGTCAGTAGAAAAGTTCATACTGCATATGTGGCCCACACTATATTTTTATTAACTAGCACTGCTCTAGAATAGAATAAAGATTATTTAAGGATTATTTAAATTAACAACTCTTCTAAGTTTTACATGTGAAGAGTTTTCTTTGAAAATATTAATAAGGCCTTAAGAAATACACTGGGTTCAAAAGTCTACATAGCTAAATTTTTCCCAATTGACTGGTATTTCTCCTTACTCTTTTCCTCATGATTAAATTCTTAAATCTTTCTAGTAGCTTCTATTTTCTGTTTAGGTGGCATAACTGTTGAAAATGTGTTCTCTGTTTTGTGTTTGCTTTATTTTCATTTGGTAGATATGATATTATTTGTGGGATTTTGAATGGATCTCATCTACTGGTGATGGCAATATAAAGGTAACCATGATAACTAAAATATGTAAAATAGTGTGCATCAGTCTGGAATTGTTTAAGAACTCATGGGTGGTTAGAAGCATTCACCAGAAGATGATTAAATAGTTTACTATATTTATGAGTGTAAAGATAAACCAAATTCAGACAGATGATGGATCCCTACAACAGGGTATGGGATTTGAAATATTAGAAGATTTTTAATAAGAAGGAATTGTGAAAATGTGAGATAATTTTGAAAAGTTTTAGGATGCATTATTGGATTTTACTCCTTCAATGTTTAGACAATAGAAAAATTATGTTGTTCTGATTCTATGGCAGTTATCTTCAGATTGGAGCTATGCATATTTTTCATCTATACATTTCCTGAGGACCTAGGAAATATTAGTTTCCATAAATACAAGAATTTGTAACAATATTTTTGTTTGGTTTTGTTGATTACTCTCCTACTGCTGTTTTCAATGGAGAAGGAAATGGCAACCCACTCCAGTGTTCTTGCCTGGAGAATCCCAGGGATGGGGGAGCCTGGTGGGCTGCTGTCTGTGGGGGTACACAGAGTCAGACACGACTGAAGCGACTTAGCAGCAGCAGCAGCAGCTGTTTTCAAATGAAGTTTCCTTCAGAATGTATTTGATTTTGTTTTTTTCCAATATGCATGTCTAAATTTTATAGGTCTTATTTTATTATTGGTCTTTTAAGAGTTTACTGCTGTTCATTAATGTTGCCAAATATTTGCATCTATTTTAAAGTTTCCAGGGACTTCCCTGGTGGTTCAGGTGTTAAGACTCCATGATTCGACTGCAGGGGGCACGGGTTCACTCCTTGGTCAGGAAACAGATCCCGCATCATGCAAGGTGCAGCCAAAAAATACATAAATAAAATTTTGAAATTTTAAGATGCAGTCTATTAGCAATACTGTTTTCACCCAACAATTTGTTCTTATTACTGTTCTGAAGTTAAAATCATGTTATAAATGAAGTCTTAAATCTTTCTAAACACTAGAGCATTTTGATTTTTTTTTTTTATAAAAGGCACTATAGAAATAAATGCATTACATGCATTAAAAATAGTAACATAGTAGCATAAAATAAGAAAAGCCTTTTCTGTAGGAAATATACGCTGGCAAACACAGATGCAGACTTGTGAAGCATTGTGACTCAACTAGCAGTCAACATCGTGTGTGTTTTAAGATCAAGAAAATGTGGATATGCTATTGTTTATAGTCATTATTTTAAAATAGACAAATATCAATTTTATTTAACTTTTAAAAAACAGCTTTTAGTTTCACTTATCTTTTCTATTGTTTTACTGGTCTCTATATCATCTATTTCTGCTCTGATCTTGATTATTTTCTCCCTTTTACTAATTTGGGTTTAGATTGTTTTGCATTTTTGGTTTCTTAATGTGTAAAGTTGAATTAATGTTTCATTTTTTCTTATGTAGTTGCTTGTTGCTATAAATCTCCCTCTTAGAATGGTTTTTGAAATAACCCATAGATTTGAGGATATCATGTTTTCATTTTAGTTTGTTTCAAGATATTCTTTTATTTCCCTCCAAATTTCTTTCTGATCCATTGTTTAGAAGTGTGTTGTTTAATTTCCAAGTATTTATGAATTTTCCAGCCTTTTTCCTGTTACTGATTTCTAGTTTCACACCACTGTGTTCAGAAAAGATATTTGGTATGATTTCAATCTTCTTAAATTTACTAAGACTTGTTTTGTGACCTATCATATCTCTCCTAAAGAATATTCAGTATGCACTTGAAAAGACTGTGTATTTTTCTACTGTAGGATCAATATTCTCTCTTTCTTTCCTTTCTCTCAGTGATAGTTTACACTGGAAAGCATAAAATAAAACATATTTTGAAGTCAGAACGAGCCTTTAATAAAGGTTCAGAAATACAAATTGTATTCTGTGCATAATTAGGTATACAATTCCCCCCACACACACCTTTTTAATTGGAAGAAACTTTCCAGAGAACATAAAAGCCTAAAACTCTTTGCTTTTCAGAGATATTGAATGCAAGCTATTTTTCAATGTCTTTTAGCCTAATCACCTGCTTCTTTTTTCACATAGTGCTGATGAAGCTTGAGATATTTTAAATATATTTTCTGGCTTGCTTTAAATCAGTATGTACTGATAGGAGGCCTTGTCCTTTAGAAGACCGTGGCAGTGTATGATGTTACTAAGCCTCTTACATTGTCTAAGCCCCCAGAGAAGGAACTTTTTTGGAAGTTCCAGCACTCTCAGTGAGACCCTCTTTAAGTCAGAGTACTGAAGATTCTGAATTTGGATTAGCTCCCTTTATTCCTTATCTTACAATAATTTTATTATTATTATTATTATTATTGAGATATAATTGGTATATGCTACTGATGTACATCAGAACTATTTGGTATTTGTATATGATGTAAAATGATCACTACAGTGTCTAGTCAACAGTTTTTAAATATCTTATATTTCTTTGAGTAAGCATTAATTTTATTTTTCTTACTGAACTCTGATTAAAAACTAGTTTCTGAATAAATGCTCCTTTACTGTGTTTAAAAGTGGCTTTAAAAGTCTTACATCCAAAGAAATAAATATAGTACAAGTAAGTGACCCTGTTAATTTTGTGAACACCAATTAGATAAATTTTAGGAGTAAATAGGTGGTGGATTTTGTGAATACGCAATGGTGGAGAAGCCCTTTTATGAAAGGGAGCTTGATCATAAAGTTTAGAGCAGCACATAAGGTCCATGAAGAGAGGAGGATAGATGTTATAGTTCTCTTATTTTTTTCTCAAGGATAAAGAAACAGTTCATAAAAGCAGAAATGCTGTGATATGGTGACATGAAATGGTAATGAAAGCATGGGTATTTGGTTAGTTCGGCACAAAAAATATAAATGTTTATTTCTAAAGTTCTTTAAATGCAGCACAACTGATTCAGGTCTTTGCTAGCCCCAGGTAAACTAATAACAATGTCAATGTGTCTCTTCAATGTATATGTTTTCAAGGGAGTCACAGTTCCCCCAGCCTTTTCATTTATAACTGTAATATTCTAAGCACCAAAATATTGTTCAACTTGTTAAACCCAGCAATCTACTGGAGAATAATTTTGAACACTATTATAGAAAGTTTCTTGCAAAAAGCATTATTTCTAAACAAATTATTTTCATATGTTATTCATGGATTTTCAAAGGGTAATATAATAACCACACTTTGTTATCATGTAGTTCTCATTAGCAGGATTGAAATTATATGATTATTATTTGCTTAGTGTTTCTCAAGTGCTAATAGCATCTTAGGCTTTTGGACACAAACCACTACTTCTTTTTAACAGATGCAACCATGGGAATGGAAGCACAAAAATAAAACTCTACAAACCAAGTTAAAGGGGTAAAGAAACCCTAGGAATCCTTTTTTCTTTCTTTCTAGCCTTATTTTCCTAAGTAATATATTCAGTGAGTAAAATGATTTTGAAAAGAGTATAAAATTGCCAATTCTTTGAAAGATAGACATTTTACATTGACAGAGTCTTTAAGCAAATACAAAAATGTGGATCACAACATAAGAACTCTTATTTTCTCCCATAGATCATTTTTCTGAACCTGTGATATTTATCTGTTGTGTAAGTCACTCCTAATTGCTGGATTAAACATGGAAAAGATGTTATTCTTTTCTCATAAATGCCTACATTTCTAGATGGAGGATTAATGCTGTGATATACCATTAACATTATATAACATATAACCCTGTGAAAAACTCTTTATCTTCTTTTCCTTCATATATTTCTATTTCAACATGTGATTCACATATATGTAACCACATAGGTGTAAAATGTATTATTAAATAACTCATATTTTAATTAAAATTATGGATAATTCTAGAAAGGTGATTTTTGAGAAATGAGTGTGCACTGCTGTCAAATACTGTTTATATGTCCTAAGAAAATTAAGGAATGAGACCTCCTTGAGGAATAGAATCTCAGAAGACAGAGACGATGGACATTACTAAAAACTCATTATGTTGAGAATTATATGAACTAGCAGGAAACTAAAAGTGTCTTTTCTTTCCCAAACTCATTTGTCCTTCCATTCTATCATTCTTAAAGTACTTTCCTGTACCCTGCAGTCAGCCTTACAAGCTATTCACATTCTTCTAAGTATCTATGGGTTAATAGCCATGAATTAAAGCTGTGGTCACTTTCATTTGAGGACATTTTTAGAGAATACATTTTGAATGAAGGTATGAGCTATAGGTTCTTCCCGTGGAACAGTCCATCATAGTGACATTAAAGTAAAAATGATAAAGAAAAGATCCTGATTTTTTATCAAGGCAGTGGTCACCAATTTATGATTCTATGAAAATATCATCTATATTTACAAGCTGTGTACCTTGCCTTCCACAAGGTAGAAGTTTAGGACAAAGGCCTTCTATGTATGGCTGGTGATATTCATTATCAATTTTTTAAACAAGTTATAAAAATTTAAAAAGAGAAGGATATTAAAGAAAATGGTGGCAGTATCAACATTGCATCATTGAACATACAAGTAGAAAATTAAAATATGGTTAATGCTTAAATAGTACAGAAGAAAAATATTTAAGTTCCTTAAAACTAAAACATACATCAAACAAATAATTTAAATGACTCACTTTATGCAAACTTAATTGTGAAAAAATAAGTAAGATACCATTTTCATCATTATTTTTATTTCCTTGATTCATTTTTAACTATTGTTTATGCTAAATATCACAAGGTTTTGAGATAGTATCCCTGACTGTGATT
>SJYC01127448.1:0-33538 GCA_006408675.1 Madoqua kirkii | reverse complement strand
TTCTTGCTTTTCTTTGGATCTCTGCATTCAGATGCTTATATCTTTCCTTTTCTCCTTTGCTTTTTGCCTCTCTTCTTTTCACAGCTATTTGTAAGGCCTCCCCAGACAACCATTTTACTTTTTTGCATTTCTATTCCATGGGGATGGTCTTGATCCCTGTCTCCCGTACAGTGTCACGAACCTCATTCCATAGTTCATCAGGCACTCTATCAGATCTAGGCCCTTAAATCTATTTCTCACTTCCACTGCATAATCATAAGGGATTTGATTTAGGTCATACCTGAATGGTTAGCGGTTTTCCCTACTTTCTTCAATATGAGTTTGAATTTGGCAATAAGGAGTTCATGATCTGAACCACAGTCAGCTCCTGGTCTTGTTTTTGTTGATTGTATAGAGCTTCTCCATCTTTGGCTGCATAGAATATAATCAGATTTCGGTGTTGACCATCTGGTGATGTCCATGTGTAGAGTCTTCTCTTGTGTTGTTGGAAGAGGGTGTTTGCTATGACCAGTGCATTTTCTTGGCAAAACTCTATTAGTCTTTGCCCTGCTTCATTCAGTCTTTGTCTTTTGGTTGGGGCAGTCAACCCATTTACAGTAAAGGTAATTATTGATAAGTATCATCCCGTTGCCATTTACTTTGTTGTTTTGGGTTCGAGTTTATATACCCTTTCTGTGTTTCCTGTCTAGAGAAGATCCTTTAGCATTTGTTGAAGAGCTGGTTTGGTGGTGCTGAATTCTCTCAGCTTTTGCTTGTCTGTAAAACTTTTTATTTCTCCTTCATATTTGAATGAGATCCTTGCTGGGTACAGTAATCTGGGCTGTAGGTTATTTTCTTTCATTAGTTTAAGTATATTCTGCCATTCCCTTCTGGCTTGAAGAGTTTTTATTGAAAGATCAGCTGTTATCCTTATGGGAGTCTCCTTGTGTGTTATTTGTTGTTTTTCCCTTGCTGCTTTTAATATTTGTTCTTTGTGTTTGATCTTTGTTAATTTGCTTAATATGTTTCTTGGGGTATTTCGGGAAGGCAAGGTTTTAACCTCTGGACTGCCAAGGAAACCCCTCCTATTGGAGAGACTTTATATTTTTGATATAAATATTTATCTTAGGTACATTTAAGTTGGGGTACAATGAATGTAATTCATATAATGATTTTAAAATGTAATTTTCAGTTGCATTTGGACTAAATATTATTGGAATCATTATGCTCAATTAGAAGTGGTTAAGCATCCAGCAGGCAAAACACTGACCACTGTGAAGAGACAAATTTTAAAACTGTGCAGTATCTTAGGGGCACTCCCACTGTGGAAGTGGTGATGGTGGTATCAGTGGTGATGATGGCCACTGTGTTGAAGGTCATGGGGCAGATGATGATGGTGGTGATAGTAACAGTCATTTTAGACCTCAGATTTATGGGAATGTCATCATTTGGGGAAAAAATGTTTACTTGAGACTAATTTGAAATGTATATAAAAAATCTTTTAATGTCAAGCTATAAATTTAGACAAGTAGATTAGAACTAGAAATAGATTTAAAGCAACCAACTCTATAGTTTAATGTCAAGCAGTTTACAAATTTCTTGGCAGAAGTGTGCTTCCATGAGTTTGGGAATATCGTTTTTTGCCTGCAACCCCAAGTGACAAGCCAGTGCAGAAGAATGTAAAAGCGGAGTCTGTGTTTTTACCCTCAAAAAGATACCAGTTCTTTGGATTGTGGTTTTCTTGCATGCCTTTAAAAAAAATCAGAGTTTACCAAAGGGCACTTTTGAGAAATCAATGTAAAGATGTTAGTTACGACTCTCTTCCGGGCCTGGTGCATCTCAGGCCTTTGCACTGATTTTGGGCTCCTTCTGCACTGTCGAGAGGGAGAGTCACAGCACCAATTGATTGGCATGTGCACGTTGAGTTAAAATAGTCAATAAAATTGCAAGAGAGCGGCTAGGTGCTTTAAGTACATTTTAAACTCCTGACTCAGAGAAGCCACATCTCAGGGTGCTACCTTGCACAGGTTTTGTGGACTAGGTTTGGTCCTCTGGATTTGAAGCCCAACCTTTGCAATCTTAAGCTTCCTAATGTACTTGCTTACCAGGAAATCCGCCACAAAACATTAAGCTACCTTTTCAGTGACACCTTTCCTTTGTCCTTAGTTTCATTTGCCTCAGATGTGCACCCTGTTCGTGGTATTTCCCAGGCTTCTGAATGATTAGTGGAAGCACCTCAGAACATCACTTCTTTGGCCTTCATCTGGACATTTGCAAATGGTGACCACGCTGGACCACAAACACGAGTGCTTAGAATAAACATGGATGAAGGAGCATACTTTTGTAAATCTTTTTTCAAGGTGTAATTATTGTCAAGGAGCTTTATGTGGATGTTTCTAAATCAAAGTTGTGTGGACTGAATCCAACCCAGAGGAGCCTTTTGTTGGTTTATGTGGTGTTACATATATTTTTTTTAATTGAAAGTGTTAGTTGCTAAGTCTTGTCTGACACTTTGAACTGTAGCCCACCAGGCTCCTCTGTCCATGGGATTCTCTAGGAGAGAGTACTGGAGCAGATTGCCATGCCCTTTTCTTGGGAATCTTCCTGACCCAGGGATCGAAGCTGTATCTCCTGCATGGCAAGCGGATTCTTTACCACTGAGCCACCAGGGAAGCCCTTCCCTCATCTGTGTTCTCTACCAAAGCCAGGCTGGACCTGTGTTGTGACTCTCACCAAAGGCAGTCGAGCACCTCTCAACCTTGACAGTGAGAGCTTGAAGTGTTTTTCAGACTGGTTTGAAGCTCCCATTATGCCCAGCACCTCTGTTCAGACGTTAAGCAGACACTAAGTATTAACTGTTGCGGCCACATTTTCCTCTTGGGGATTGTTATTCCTCATCTGCTTTGAAGAGCTCTGCATTCATTGGCTTCGTGTATCACATAATGATTTTATTTCTTATTTTTCCAATGATCATAGTCAATGTTTCTGCCTAATTAGAAACCGAGTCACAGTCTCCACTGCCTATTTACATGGATCTTTTAGAAGATCCTCTGAGTGACAGCATATTAAGTTGAACTCTTGCTAGCCCTGAAAAGAATGACTTGAATAATAAGGCTGGTCCAATAAGCCAGTTTTGGGGCATGGCAGCCCTCAGCTTGAACATCTATTGTCTTAGCCGTTAGGGCTGCTGTAACAAGATACTGCAGTCAGGGTGGGTCATAAACCACAGAAGTTTTACTTCTTACAGTCCTAGAGGCTGAGGAATCCAGGGTCGAGTGTCTGGTGAGAGCCTGGATGGCCATCTTTTTGCTGTAACCTCACCTGTTAGAAGGGGTGAAGGAACCTTCTCAGGCTTCTTTTATAAGGACCCTAATCCATGACCTCATCACGTCCCAAAGGCCCTGCTCCCCAATACCATCACCTTCGGGTTAGGATTTCAGCATAGAGATCTGGGTGGACACAGACAGGAGCAACCATCTGGGGTGGGTGAACCGTTTGCTTCTGAGCTCAAATCAGAGATTATCTGAACCCTCTTTAAAGAGAGAGCTGCGTGACGCTTGCACTTTTCTTGGACTGTGCTTCCCCTCCTCAAGTGGAGTGGCACGTGCCTATGTGCATGCTCAGTCGCTTCAGTCGTGTCTCTTTGTGACCTTATGGACCGTAACCCTCCAGGCTCCTCTGTCCATGGGATTCCCCAGACTAGAATACTGGAGTGGGTTGTCATTTCCTCTTCCAGGAAATCTTCGCAACTCAGGAATCAAACCTGTGACTCTTTATGTCTCCTACATTGGCAGGCAGGTTCTTTACCGCTAGCACCACCTGGGAAGCTGGTGGCAAGTAGAATAAGCTATGAATTTTTTTTTTTTTCAGTTAATATATTTTTGGCCGCGCTGAGTCTTCATTGCTGCATGGGCTCTCTCAAGTTGCGGCGAGTGGAGGCTGCTAGAGAGCTAGCAGCTAGGGAACTAGCAATTAGGGCTGTTCCCTAGTTGTTCTGTGTGGGCTTCTCCTTGCGGTGGCTTCTTTTTGCAGAGGAAGGGCTCCAGGCAGGCACAGGCTTCAGTAGTTGCTGCACGTGGGCTCAGTAGTTGCAGCTTCTCAGAGGTTAAAGCGTCTGCCTGGAATGCAGGAGCCCTGGGTTCCATCCCTGGGTTGGGAAGATCCCCTGGAGAAGGAAATGGCAACCCACTCCAGTACTCTTGTCTGGAGAATCCCATGGAGGGAGGAGCCTGGTAGGCTACAGTCCATGGGGTCGCAAGGAGTCAGACACGACTGAGCAACTTTACTACTACTTACTAAACTCTACAGCACAGGATCAATAGTTGTGGCCCACAGGCATAGTTGCTTTGCAGCATGTGGGATCTTCCCCAGACAGGGATCGAACCCATGTCTCTTGCATTGGCAGGTGGATTCTTTACCCCTGAGTAAGAAACCCCCAGAGTAAGCTATTGTAAAGATGTGGTAGTCCACAGGAGCTATGTCTCACAGGAGAAACCAGACAGAGCAATGGGATTGAGGTTGCATTAACTTGGCAAGAGGGCAGAATTGAAAGCCTCCACGGTCAGCTCTGTTCTCCACACCTCTCTTTCCCAGATGTTCAAAGATTTTAGTATTCTGTTCTTAAGAGATAGCCCCAGATTCCTCAGCAGGATGCCTGGTCCAGAGACCTGCTTTGTCTAACCAGTGCCAGCACTGACAGGAGCAGCCATCCATATTTTCTTCAGGGATATCTACAGAGATATTCCTTTTTTCTCATCCCCTGTGCACTTCCTGTGGGCCAGGCATGGTGCCAAGTGCTGATAGCCCCATCTTACAGATGAAGAAACTGAGGCTTGAGGATATTCAATAGCTGCCCAAGGTCACACATCTATTAGGTGGCAGAGCCAGTGCACCTAGTCATTCCTGGGTACTTGTCGTTGTTCAGTCTGACTCTTTGTGACTCCAGGGACTCCCCTGACCAGGAGAGTCCTGGATCCCCTGACTTCCACCATCTCCCGGAGTTTGCTCAAATTCATGTCCACTGAGTCAGAGATACTATCTAACCATCTCTTCCTCTGCTGCCCCATTCTCCTTTTGTCTTTAATCCTTCTGAGCATCAGGGTCTTTTCCAATGAGTCAGTTCTTTGCATCATGTGGCCAAAGTATTAGAGCTTCAGCATCAATCCTTCCATTGAATATTCAGGGTTGATTTCCTTTAAGATTGACTGATTTGATCTCCTTGCAGTCCAAGGAGGCATTAGATGGTCATTTTATAACTAAGAAAAAAAAGAAGAAGAAGAAAAAGAGATGTTAATATTAAGCAAAGCAAAACAGGATACGTAATGAAAGATGAATCATTTAGATGGCAACCCTGGATGAAGAATGCCTTCCTCCCTCAGAGAGGCTCCTCTGTCCATACAAGATGTCCATGTGAGCCAGAGTCTGAGAACACACTCAAGGAATACATGCACTTTCCATTCCTTAACTCTTGGGATTTTTTCTGGTTGACCCAGCAAATTAAATTGCCTGCCTTTCAAAAGAGAATGTTTTCTTTTTTCCCCATTTCTTTAAGCATCAGCATATTATTCCAATGTTAGCTCCTAGCCAACTCTGAATTTCAACAATGTTATCCACTTTTCCAAAAAAAGAAAAAAAAAGAAGACTGTTAGAACTTCACACTTGTAGAAAGCAGTTTGAGGATCTTTCCTTATCTGTTTTTTATTTTACTTTTATTAGAGTAATTTACTACTTTTCTTATTGACTATCGTTTTTCTAGGGAAGAATCAGACTTTCTTGAAAATATTTTTCTTTTTTAGAAATGTCTAGCTAGAGGAGCAATTTAAAAAAACATTGCCATTTGCATTAAGTTTCTCATCAAATAAATGAGGAGGTGATAAAGGGACTATACTTAACATATTCTTAATAGCTGGAGATAAACTAATTGTAGACATATTTCAGAACCATAAATGTATGGAATTGCATGATTTAAAGAACAGGAAAAGTCACAACAGTTGACTTACAATGCATGTGGCGTAAAGATACTAAGACATGAGGAAAGAAGCAAGTATGGAATGAAATTGGAAGAGAAACCTTCTCAAAATTAAGTTTTGGCGGGAGGAGGGGGCCTTTGTGTGCCAGATTTTCACAGAGAGCTAATTATATTGGTCACATTGTGAATTGCGTAGAAAGGAGATTGTTGCTTCTGGTACCTTAGATACACAAGTGACTGAACTTTTTTTTTTAGGGTATAAGCATTCCTTTTGGTAAAGATTACCTCATCAGAACATAGTCAATAGAGCCTTTAAAGCTATGCTCTTTGACTGGTATCAAGAAGAAAGAGGAATTATAAATATTTTTTTAGAAAAATAATATTAAAACAGAAAGGACAGACCATAATCAGTGATGCCAATAAACGGACTGAATTTCTTGGCTTTTTTTTTGGAGTTGCTTGTAATTTCACTTAAAATACACTAGTGTGTCTAACACAAGATGGTGTGGCTTCAAACGAGGAAGGCCGTGGCTGCAAAGATATCCCTTATTTCCTTGCTAGAGGGTGCTCTTGTAAAGAAAATCTCATCACTCAAGCGCTGCTGAGAATCTGCCCAACCTAGTGATGTCAGCGTCACCATGGAGATCTCATTCCAGTGAGGGGAAGTGGATTCCACACTCCTGCATTGGAAATGTGTAAATAGCAGATGCTTTTATTGCCTTTGTTTGAATCCTTGCCCTTGCGGAGCAATTCAAACCAGAAGCTCAGGGGAGAGGAAGTCCATATTTCTTCAGTGTTTTGTTGTTTTTTCCCTCCACAAGCAGCTTAGTCCTCTGTGATAAAGAGTGCATGATGGCAAGTTAATGGGAAAGATATGATTTCAGATTTCACATAAAGAATGTCAGAAATGTTTTATTTTCTTGAGTATGTTTTCCTTGAGTCAAAGAAATAATTCCAACTTGCTTTAAGATAATTTGTCATTATACACTATAGGATAACTAAGTGGTTTTATCAGCTGTAATTTATAATATGTGAATGCAAGGGTATATGTTTCTATGTATTTGAATAGTCTTGTTTTCCTGAAACTTAGCAGGTAAAAGCCTGCCTTTGAATTCGGACTGACCTAGTTTCAAATTCCTATTGATCCTCTGTTTAATCTGGCTAAGTTTTTCTAAATCAGTAAAGTATGGATACTGTGTGTGTGTGTGTGGTCAGTTGCTCAGTCGCGTCCAACTCTGCGGTCCCGTGGACTGTAGCCCGCCAGGCTCCCCTGTCCGCGGGATTTCCCAGGCAAGAATACTGGAGTGGGCTGCCACTTCCTACTCCAGGGGCTCTTCCCACCCAAGAGATGGAGCCCAAGTCTCTTGAGTCTCAGGCATTAGCAGGCAGGTTCTTTACCACTGGAGCCACCTGGGAAGCCTAGGAGGGGTATTAATAGCATCTGAACTGTTAGCTGCTCAGTCGTTCCGACTCTTTGCAGCCTCATGAACTGTAGCCTGCCAGGCTCCTCTGTTCAGGGGATTTCCCAAGCAAGAATACTGGAGTGGGTTGCCATTTCTTTCTCCAAATAGCATCTAACTATTGTCTCACAGTCTGTCTCCGTAGCCGAGGGGCTTAAATGTAATAATGTATATTGAATATTAAGTGTAATAATATATATGGAAAGGTTCTTGTTGCTCTGTCACACACACACACACACACACACACACACACACACATCTTTTCTTTATATCTTCATCACATAATTACTATGGTAAAACATAGAACCATTAGAGAAACTGATAAGAAAACTTAGGTAACTGGTCCAAGTCTATGTGACTACCCCAAATCTGTGCCCTGAATCTACATATCATGACCTTCATTCAAAGGCTTTTTCCAGCATATCTGGCAATTACAATCATCCATCTTTTTTGAGATATGGATATGGTATTATGCTAATCATCCCCAGGGATAACCTCAGATGCAACAAAGTGTTTCTGTTTGGGATTGGATTTTCCACCTGATGCGAAGAGCTGACTCATGGGGTCAGAGGCTGATGCTGGGAAAGATTAAGGGCAGGAGGAGAAGGGGGTAACAGAGGATGAGATGGTTGGATGGCATCACTAACTCAATGGACATGGTCGATTTTGAGTGAACTGCGGGAGATAGAGAAGTACAGGGAAGCCTGGCATGCTGCAATCCATGAGGCTGCAAAGAGTCGGATACAACTTAGCAACTGAACAACAACATATATTCTTATAATAACCAAAGCATTAGGTAAGAACTGAAAATTGATTGATGGCACCTTGTGCCATAAACTGATTACCTCCTTTATGAATTGCATATAATGCCTTTTCTAGTGTAGGGACATTTTGACAGAGGACACTTTTCTCAAAGGAATACACATCTCCAGCTCCCACAAAACTAAAATTTGGCCCCAAGAGTCCCTGATTAAGACAGTGGTTCATAGAACTATATATTCATGTTCAGTTCAGTCAGTTCAGTCACTCAGTTGTGTCTGACTCTTTGCAATCCCATGAATCGCAGCACGCCAAGCCTCCCTGTCCATCACCAACTCCCGGACTTCATTCAGACTCACGTCCATCGAGTCCGTGATGCCATCCAGCCATCTCATTCTCGGTTGTCCCCTTCTTCTCCTGCCCCCAATCCCTTCCAGCATCAACGTCTTTTCCAATGAGTCAACTCTTCATATGAGGTGGCCAAAGTACTGGAGCTTCAGCTTTAGCGTCAGTCCTTCAAAAGAATACCCAGGGCTGATCTCCTTTAGAATGGACTGGTTGGATCTCCTTGCAGTCCAAGGGACTCTCAAGAGTCTTCTCCAACACCACAGTTCAAAAGCATCAATTCTTCGGCACTCAGCCTTCTTCACCATCCAACTCTCACATCCATACATGACCACAGGAAAAACCATAGCCTTGACTAGACGGACCTTAGTTGGCAAAGTAACGTCTCTGCTTTTGAATATACTATCTAGGTTGGTCATAACTTTTCTTCCAAGGAGCAAGCGTCTTTTAATTTCATGGCTGCAGTCACCATCTGCAGTGATTTTGGAGCCCCCAAAAATAAAGTCTGACACTGTTTCCACATCTATTTCCCATGAAGTGATGGGCCCAGATGCCATGATCTTCGTTTTCTGAATGTTGAGCTTTAAGCAAACTTTTTCACTCTCCACTTTCACTTTCATCAAGAGGCTTTTTAGTTCCTCTTCACTTTCTGCCATAAGGGTGGTGTCATCTGCATATCTGAGGTTATTGATATTTCTCTCGGCCATTTTGATTCCACCTTGTGTTTCTTCCAGTCCAGCGTTTCTCATGAGGTACTTTGCATATAAGTTAAATAAGCAGGGTGACAATATACAGACCTGACGTACTCCTTTTCCTATATTCATGTGGTCGTGGGTGAACACTGCAGGTGACTTTCACAGCATCATTTCAGTGGGAACCTGTGGCATGATCCCAACTTGTTGTCAGCAACTGCAGCCGGCTTCATATCAGCTCCCTGATGCTAATTCAGAGTGTGCTTTGTGGGCCTTCCCTGACAGTCCGGTGGCTAAGACTCGGGGCTCCCAATGCGGGGAGCCCAGCTTTGATCCCCAGTCAGGAACTAGATACCACTGGCCCAACTAAAAAGATCCCGCACGCCACAGCTACAGATCCCACCTGTCGCAATGAAGACCTTAAGTAAATATATATTTTTAAAAGTGTGCTTTGCCCCCAAACGATTGACCCATAGGACCCCCTAGACCCAAAGTGAGAAGGGGCACCCATATGCTACCTTGGACCCAAATCTGCTTTTACAATAGAAGCTTGTTGTGCCGGGAGCTACCTGCTGCATTTTTTAAATTTATTTATTTGTTTATATTAGCTATGCATTTGACTTGTGCTTATTTGGAAGGAAAACTGTATTTGGGCTAATAAAAATAGCTACAGTGTATTGAGGGTTTATCCTCTTCTGAGTCGCAGTCAAATTCTTAAAACAACCAAAACAATAAACAGAGGCATGAGGAGATGAACATCTGAGGGCCAGAGCTGGGTTAACACAGAACCCTGGGCTTTTACCTGTGCTCTTGGAAAATTGTCCCAGGGTGGACGTCCCCGTTGGGCTGCAGAATCGCACTCAGGGAGGCACCATCTCTGCCCGGAGTTTAGGATCTTTAGAAACAGGGGTTTCCTGACTTGCTCGGGCCAGTGGTCATGGCAGAGCGGGAGCCGCACCCCAGCCACCTGCCTCCAGACCCGCGACAAACTGCTGGAAGGCACTGCAGGTTCCTCTCTCTGCTGAATTTCCGACTCACTGTAGTGTGTTAGGAGTTCCTTGGAGTGCCAGTCTGTGCTAAGCGCTGGAATGAAGAGGTGAAGGATGAAGGCAGTCACATCCTCAAGGCCTCGAATAGTGGTGCCCAGAGAACACTTATGGAGTGATGACTAGAGGTTTAGAGCAGGGGTGAGTCGCTTTGGGTTGGAGTGTAGATAGAAGGTAAGGCTTAGATCTTCCACGGAGGCTTGAGTGAAAGAAGGGATTTGAGTAGTCAAAGAGTTAGTAGAAGGGGATACCTAATGGGAAAAATAATTGTTCTAAAGCCACACACACGTAAGATAGAAGACATCCTTTCGAAGGAGAGAAAGTAAAGCAGATAAATTGGAACATGTTTCCTGTTAGAGCATAGTACTTAAATTAATCCATCCATCTACCCATCCAACCATTCATCGATCTATCCATCTTTCCACCCACCTGTCTGTCCACCCATCAGTCCATCCATCCAGCCATCCCTCCATCCATCCATATCAACACTTACTGAGTATCAGGCAGCAAGCATCTCATGGCTGAAGCTACCATGAACTTGAAAGCTAGGTTTGGAACAGATTTTGAGGATTCTGGAATGCCACGCTCAAAGATGAACTTCAGTGTGATGATAAGTCATAGGTGTTTGTGTGAGCCATGGAGAGAGAGACTGAAAGTTTACTAAGAAGAAGGAGATTAAGAGAATTAAGTAGGATCAGTGGGCGTGAAAGGTGGGAGTGAGCAAAACCATGGTCCACAGGTAGGAGGCTAAGCTGTGGACTGAGGTGGTGATGGGGGTGCTGAGGAGGGGCAGGGAAGGTCTGGGTTTGGGAGATGGTGCTGGGGCTGCATCTGTGGCCATGGAGACCACAGAGATAGATGGACACTGACTGTACCACCTCTTCTGGAGGCAAGAGTGACGGTGGACAGGGACAGGCTGGACTTTCTTTACTCAAACGTCCTCTCTCTGCCTTTGCATCTTTCTTGGACCCAGTCTTGATGGATGCTTCCGATATCTCATACCTGTTGACTAGAGATTTCACAGAAGAGGAGGTCAACTGTCACTATCTCTTCGTAGCAAGGAACGTTGTTGTTGTTTTAGTCCGTAAATGGAACTTGTTTCTCAAAGCTGGTTACCACACTGACTTTTGAGACCCTCAGACTTAAGAAGGAATAACACTGCATAGATATATCAAATCAGATCATTATAACAGTATTGGTTTTACATTTCTCTATCTTTTCTAATCCTTTGATGTCAGAAAATACTATAATGCCTAAAGGAAAAATCTCCAAGTACACTGGCCTAGAAAAAAGGGTTATAAATCTTCCTCTATTATCCTCTATTGTTAGATGGGATAGAATACATTTGTAGCTACCTCCAGCTCAGTGATCGAGAGTGAGGCACAGACAAAGTGCATAGATTATCCTAAATCCATCTTTATTGTAACCTTGTGTTGAAGCCTCCTTTGCTATCAGCTCTTTTACCAAGGCTTCTAAAAGGGAGCAGTTTTCTAAATTTGAACTTGATCTACTGACCCTACCCACCTTCTCTGGGTGGGAGTTTTGTAAGCAGGGAAATGGATAAATGATGCCAGAGCAGAGAGCATAGAAAACGTCACGGTTTCTGACAGTTGAACAAATTCTTTGATTTCACTCACTGACGATTGAGAGGTAAATGGATACATGCTGCTTGGCATTGAGAAGACTTCTCCCTGCCTTCTTTGTGTGTGTGTGAGTGATGACAGTACTTTTCCGTAGCCATCACTGTGTTCCTTTTATGTTCTTGGAGTCCTGGAGTTGGAAACAGCATCAAAAGTTCATCATGTTTCAGTTCCCACTTGGAACAGAATTCGACCTAAACCATCCAGTTTGCATCATTGTCGCTCTATTCTCTGAGTCTCGGGCTGGGAGGATGGTCATCTGGATGTGATGGAAGGGAGTTGGCTAGCAACCTGCTCATAACATGTTATGGTTTTGATAGTTATTTATTCAGTTATCAGTGGCATAAAGTAGCCACCAGTAGATAGAGATGATCTGGTTGGCCAAGTGACGTTCTGAAATGCAAATGATGGGAATATGTGGAAATAAAGGGCATTTTCTTTCTTTTGGAAAACAGTATTTTTCAACCATTGGAGCTTTGTTATCATAATGTTTGGCACAGAGCCTGGCACAGAGTAGGTCCAGCTTAAATGTTTGAATGAATTCAAAATTCTCTTCACTTAACAGCTGTCACATAGTACCAAAGGGCACCTATCCAGTAAGAGAGCATACCATGCTGGTGAGGAGAGTTCCAGAATCAAGTAAGTCTGGGGAAGCCTGTCTTTTTGTATCTCCTCTTTGGAGTTGCAGTGTACTTAGCACATGAAGGGTCTTGAGATGATCAGAAGGAAACAAATGCAGGTGGCGCTAGTGGCAACTCACCTGCCGGTGCAGGAGACGCAAGAGACGTGGGTTCGATCCCTGGGCCAAGAAGAACCCCCGGAAAAGGGAATGGCAACTCACTCCAGTATTCTTGCCTGGAGAATCCCACGGACAGAGGAGCCTGGCGGGCCACAGTCCATAGGGTAGCAAAGAGTCGAACGCCACTGAAGTGACACAGCACCAAATAAAGAAGTCTGTTTCTGTTGGAGAAATATTTTCCAAATCTCTTTTTGGCCGTAGGACCCTTTGGGGGCACAAATTCTATTAATCATTCTCACTTTAGGAAATACTGCTTTTTAGCGCTAATTGTTCACATTTTTGCCTGAGTCAGACATGGTTTCCCATTCTTACTCATTTTTGTATGCCTGTGTGCTGTATGCTGATGGACAGATCGTGGGCACAGTATGGACCTACGCGAGTAGAATGACAACGGCTTGGGCAGGGTTGGTTGAGACGACTCCCGCACGATCAGGAAAGCTGGGTTCGCGGGGCTGGGGTGCTGTGTCATGAAGATACAAATGAGGAGAGTCATGGTTGGAATCTGACAGAAAGGAGTGTAACAGAGAGCGGGTTCTCAGTTCAAAAGGCCTGTTATTAACCCAAGTGGACGATTAAAGCTTCTGAGTGTTGAACACCTTCCGTTCATCTTCCTGGATGATTACACTGCCCCTCTTAAGTCACCTGTGTTTTCAAGCTTTTAGAGACAGAATAAGCGCTGACCACCACGAACGTCCCTCATTCACACTTAACACTTACTGTCAGACTGTGAGAGAAGCATCATTCTGAGACCTCAGCCGAGTGATTATTTGTGGGGGTTTTGTTGTTGCTGTTTTTTGATTTTATAGGAGTACAGTTGCTTTACAATGCTGGGTTAGTTTCTGCTGTACAGCAAAGCGAATCAGCTATGTGTGTCTGTGTGCATCTTGTTGTGACCCCCATGGACTGTAGCCCTCCAGGCTCCTCTGTCCATGGAGATTTCCAGGCCAGAATCCTGGAGTGGGCTGCCCTTTCCTTCCCCAGAATCAGTTAGAGTATGTCTCTTTCCCCCGCCCTCGCCTTTTCAGACTCCTGTTCCATTTGGGTCACCCCACAGACCGAGTAGAGCTCCTTGCGCTGTACAGTAGGTTCTCATCAGTTATCTGCTTTATACGCAGTAACAATAGTGTGTATGTGTCAATCCCAATCTCCTAATTCACCTCCCTTCCCCATTTGGCATCCACATGTTTGTTCTTTACATCTGTATCTCTGTTTCTGCTTTGCAAATAGGTTCATCTGTACCATTTTTCTAGACTCCACATGTATATGTTAATATATGGTATTTGTTTTTCTCTTCCTGACTTCACTCTGTTCAAGTAGTTGTTTGGGAATGAGGGATTATTGGAGAAAAACTACCCGATGCCTCCACAGCGTTGCATCTGGGGCTCTGAACGATGCTATCCTTCCCCACCTTACTTCTGTAAGCGCTCCAGCATCTTTGACTTGTCAGGTCATATTACAGGAACTGACAAGGAGCAGAACCCCAGAACCCTAGCGGTGCTCTGCGGATGAAGTACCAGTACATAAGGGAAGGGGTTCACAGGAAGCACAGACCAGAAACATCTCACACATCAGACACAGGAAGGCTTGTCTCTGATCCTCAAATATCCAAGGGAAAATGCAATAAATAAATACGAAAGTCTATTTCACGCAGCTCTGAATGGTGCCTTCAAGTGACCGCTTTACAGTCTGCTCCAAGTGGTCAAAAAAAATTGAAAATAGATAGAAGTCAGAAGCATTTCCGGTGCCTTCTACTGGCATTATACATACTGTGAACAACAACAGCAAAAGTATTACACTGCACATCCACATATTCAGAGAGAGAGCAGTAAGCCCGGAATTATTCATCTGGACTACATTTACTTGAAAAGCGGCATTTAGCTTTCAAAGTTCATGTTGGAGAAAAAGTTGAATAAAATATCAAAAGGTTGTTTTAAAACTTTCCCTTTGTGTGACCACCATCTAGGGAACCACGGGAGTGTTAAAGTTTAGCTTAGCTTGAGATGAGGGATACAGTTGCTTCATCTCTGTAGCCAAATCTCTGATAACCGACTTTTTCTATTATTCCTCTTATGAAGGTACCATTTTTGTTTTAGATAGAGGTAGAAGTGATCTTGGGCTTCTCAGGTGGCTCAGTGGTAACAGAAGTCTCCCGCCCATGCAGAAGATGCAGATTTGATCCCTGGGTCAGAACGATCCCCTGGAGGAGAAAGTGGCAATCCACTCCAGTATTCTTGCCTGGAGAACCCATGGACAGAGGACCTGGCGGGCTACAGTCCATGGGGTCACAAAGAGTTGGGCACGACTTACCACAGCACAGATGGGGTCTAAAGGAGATTGTTCTATTCCTGTTAGGGTACAAATATTTTTCTCTAGTTGTTGCCCCAACGACGTCGCATCATCATGTAACTATGGCCTCAGTCACTAGAAAACACATTTGTTGCTAAAACCATACACTGACTTTCACTGCTCTCCAGGATGGTTACAATCAGGAGTGAAGGAGCACTCCTTTTCTACAAGTTGCTGTGTCCAGTCTGCTATGAAAATAAAGGGCTCCTACCTCCTAGCCTATTGATATGTCAAGTCATAAATGTGACAGTTACCGGTTCTATGTACCTTTTCCCGCCTTCCTGCACCACTGAAACGGAACATGTTTCTTACTAGTAACAGATGCTGAAAAACCTCCCTTTGAAATTCCTCCGGAGGAGCGGCCTGTTGATTCCATTAGCTGGGAAGTGGCTGTATGCAGATGTCCACTGGCGGGGATGCTTTGCTGTAATTGCTGTTCTGCTGACCCCTTGCTGAGTGCCACGCTTTTCTCTTGTAGGTGATGTGCCTTCAGGACTTTTTTGGTGACGATGACATTTTTATTGCATGTGGACCGGAGAAGTTCCGTTACCAGGATGATTTCTTGCTAGATGAAAGTGGTAAGGAAACAAAAAAAAAAAGTTCAAAACCAGGGGAAATTTGAGGCAGCTTTCCAAAATGAGCTGCACTCGGGCCAAGATTATGTCAACTCGAAAGCTACCAAATCAGTTTCAGATCCTCAGCCAACATGGCTTTTCCATATCTCGAATTTCTTTGATTTTTTTATAATATAGAAACAGATGAAATGATCATTTGAAAGGTTAAATCATTTAGAAGAGTAAATTACCAGTGACTAATTTATAACCATTTTGTTAACTACATTGGTATTCTATAGAAATATCATGGTGCTGATGTCTGCATTTTTAATTACATATTTATATCAAAACTCATAGTTGAAAGATGTGTTATAGTGAAGTTATTGAGCATGTGTCTAGACTCAGCTTTCACATGGCCTCCTTTCTCCTGTAGGTCCTGAGAAAGATGGTCTTGTGTCCTTTTCCTTTAAATACATCAGAATTTGTGTGTCATTAGGATCTGTGAAGGATCAGAAAAGAGCATCCCTCAACTGAAAATGAAATGTGATTTTTTTTTTTCCCAATTGACAGAGAAGGAACCATTGATAAAGAGGGAAAGATACATCTTAGGAAATGAATGTGAAAGGTTGTAACTTCAAGAATGATATTTTCCGATACCATAAATCATCTCAGAATCTTAACGGCATCACAGGAAAGACGATTGCCCTAAACAGAGAGACCTTTCCTAAGTCATATGACTTCTGATTTAATTAGGGACATAGTACATATTTATTGTTAATTCAAATTGTTGCTACTTGGAAGTACTTTTTGAAGTGATAATGAATTTCTTGCTTAGATAAATGCAGATAAATTAATGAGCTTTTGACCAAGTGGGTGGGAAATACTGGAGCTCCAAATATGGCTGATATACATTCACATAGAATTTCTATATTGTGTGCATATATGCATATCAGGTACATGCATTTACACACACTACAGTTATTTCATCATTTTAAAATGACTTCAGGTGTATAGGGAGGGATAAGAATAAGAGAAGTTGCCCCTTTATCATTAAAACTTTAAATGCCTAATAAAAGTTTTTGTAGCTCTATCACTTGAAGAGATTTAAGTTATTGATGTTTTGGTTGAAAAGGCTGGAAGAGTAGTTTGGTACCTCTTTCCCTCTAAATAAGTTTTCTCTAAATACTTTGCATCTTTATCTCTGATAGACTCTCCTTGGAACAGAAATTGATGCAGATCTATCACTCATGTAAAGGCCAGGGGCGGGCTCCCCCAGCCCACCCCTTTTTCAGATGAGACAGCTTAGCTGTTGTGCAAACGAAGTGAAGGTTAGAAGTCAGAAGAGCCGACAGCACAGTTTTGAAAAGAATAAACTGCCTTGATTTCCAGTTTAAAGAAGATAGCTGTTTCTGATGGGATGGACAGAGAGACCAGATGCGTTCGTTCTGAAATGAAAGTTTGAGTCTGTTGCTTTGATAACGGAAAGGCAGCCTGTCAGACTTGAACTGGAATCCAGTGAAGTGAAATGAAGTCGCTCAGTCGTGTTCGATCTTTGTGACTCCACGGACTGTAGCCCACCAGGCTCCTCTGTCCGTGGGATTTTCCAGGCAATACTGGAGTGGATTGCCATTTTCTTCTC
Organism: Madoqua kirkii; assembly: GCA_006408675.1. NCBI lineage: Eukaryota > Metazoa > Chordata > Mammalia > Artiodactyla > Bovidae > Madoqua > Madoqua kirkii. Next base: position 16,311 of record SJYC01127448.1, on the reverse strand, counting down.
CAGGGGATCTTTCCAACCCAGGTATCGAACCCAGGTCTCCTGCATTGTAGACTGACCCTTTACCATCTGAGCCACCAATCCAGCTCGGTTTCAAATCAGCAGAGCTGGCCTGGGCTTCTGCCACCCTCCGTGTCCCCCCAGGCCCCAGGGAGACTCGGGGCTTCTCCCTGGCCTTGCCTCTCTTGGTGTGGCCTTGAGGCTAGGCTTTCGCCCTTGACAGTGTTCTCTCAACCCAGGTGGCTTCAGCCTACTCCTGTTCATCCGCTGTGATGGGCAGGCCGGCTTTCTGAAACAATGAGCAGCAAAATCCCCGTGATTTCCCTGTAGAAACCTTTCTCATGAATAAGAATGCATATATATACACACACACTCATGCACACGCGTGCACGCACACGCGAGAGTCGGGGGATGTTGCCCCTGATGTGTGGCTTGGCCCCGTGAGGGACTGCTTCAGACTAAAACTTTAGTGACAAAGGGAGAACTGCACATCCTCTCCTGGGATGAATATACCCCGAGCGCTTCTTGATGTGAAGTACATCTGCTGAGTAACTGTGTACTCCCCCATATCCTCTGGGAAGCACGTGGCTTGGGGGTAGGGGTAGAACGAAGTCTAAATTGAGATTTTTTTTTTTACTTCCTGGCATGAACCTACCCCGAGACTAAATTCACACATTGACAACTGCAGCTTCCCTGTCGCTTGTACAGCATGTCCTGGCGCTAATGTATTAACATTTGAATCTTTTTCTTTTTTTTAACGTGTTCTGAGAATGATTTGCTGCAGCTTATCTGTACTTGCTAAACGATATTTGCACTTCGAGGCCTGCTTTGGCCTCTTCCATAGGGGCTTCCTGAAAGGAGGGGCAACGGGGAGCGGGGGAGCCAGCAGTGACTGAATTAATATTGGCGCAGAGGCTTTGCTTGATTTAATGGCACCAAGAAGTGGGCTTTTGCCACAAGGCAGCACTTGTATTTTGTCTCTTGAAATTAAGCCAGGTTGCAGTGAGTTCAGGATTAGCAATGATACCTCCCCTGATGACTGCTGGGAAAGCTCCTGGAGGCGGCTCTTAAGGTCTTTCCAGTGAGACATTGTGACTTTATAGATGTTTATTTCACGGGACTATAGTGGAGCCAGATCAATATTAGAAACCGTGAGGGGGCTTTCTTCCTCCCCCGTTTTCACGGAAAAAAATACCTTCCTTCTTCCAGCTCCAAATGTAACCATTTTAGCAATATCGTCATCAATCACTGGCTTCTTAGCACCTTCTCCTGTGGTGGATGAAGGACTATATATAGAGACACAGGCCAGGGGATCCTTCCTCAGTCGTGGCTTGCGGTCTGATTTAGAAATGATGAAACATAGTTAAGGGAAATGCCAAATTGGAGACAGGAAGCTTCACACAGTTTCACTTGTATGTTGAAGATAAACTGATGAATTTATAATTTGTTGCCCTTAAAAAGTGAGAGGATTTTGTTGAGAAATGCCTACCTCTGCCCAGGAGGGTAAAGCAACTCCTTGGTGAGGAGCCTGTCACAGGATGTCACCTTCTGTCCACCCCTCAAAGCCAACACCCCCCTAGGGTCGCTTGGCCAGTTTCCTCACCTGCCTACTTCACCCCTGCCAGGCCGACACCTGCTCAGGAGTTTCAACCTCACTCATCCTTTTTTAAAAAAATTAATATTTTTATTGAAATGAGTTGATTTACAATGTTGTGTTAATTTCTGCTGTACAACAAACTGATTTGGTGTTACACACACGCACACACACACATATGTGTGTATGCATGTGTGTATACACACACACACACACACACACACGTTCCTTTTTATATTCTTTTCCATTATAGTTTATTTCAGGATTCAGGATACTGAATACACGTTGCTGTGCTATACCGTGGGACCTTGTTTATCCATTCTGCACATACTAGCTTCCTCTGCTAACCCCACGCTCCCAGTCCATCCCTCCCCTTCTCCCCTGTCCCTTTGGCAACCACAGGTCTACTTTCTGTCTGTGAGTCTGTTTTGTAGATAAGCACATCTGTGTCCTATTTTAAATTCCATGTATAAATGGTGTCATATGGTATTTGCTTTTCTCTTTCTGTTCATCTCTGTTTACCAGTTCTCCTGTGCCCTTGATTCCTTAATGTTAATAGGCATTAATGTTAATTCCTTGGTGTTAATAGGCATGACTCCAGACTTACATATTTTTGTTTGGGTGTTGTCTATCTGTCTCCTAAGGTTGCTGTAACAAAGAGTCCTGTCTCTGGGGAATGCTGGTCCAGGTTCCTCCTGCAGTAGGCAGACCCATCTGGAGTATAGTGTTCTTCCTGGGTATGTGATTTGAGAAGGGACGTTTTCTCAGCTTTCTCTTGTGGACCCTACAGTATTGGGTACCCAGGACCCTCTGGATACATGCTCCCAGAAATATTACATCCTGACCTTGGAAATAAGGACTCAGGTCCTGAAAAAGATGCAGCAGAAGCTACATCAGGCACGAGGCACCACAGCATCCTCATTGCTTTCCCCAGCTCCGGGTGATGAGAAAATCGGGTTAGAACCCAGCACGATGGAAGCAATACTGGGACAGGGTTAGGAGACAAAGGTCTGGCCCAAGCTTGGTGCTCTGCTTGCTGTGTGGTCTCTGCATCTCAAGCCTGCTTTCCATTCTGTAAAACACCTTTCCCCCCTTCCCCGGGTTGTAATGGACCTCAAATGAGATAATAAATGTCAAAGCACGTTCAAAACTGTGTTCCTTATTACTTAGTGAATGATGTTAGTGAATGACACCTCAGCTGAAATATACCTCCTGGTGGACTGCAGCTGGACTCAGCCACATAGCTGCATTGGCAGGGCTTAATTGGAGGCAGATGTCATTAAGATTTGCTGCTAGGGCACTTTAGAACAAAAAAAGTGACTATCTATTGCTTTTTTCCCACTTTCAACTTTTATTCCTGTGGTGGAGGTGAGAGGAGATGCAGCGACCTTTGAAGATACCCACCCTTTTCTGGAGGGAATCTCTGGAAGATTAAACCAAATGACATTTAGACCCATTCAGATTTCTAGAACTGATGATGTTCAGGAAGTCCCCGCCCTTAGGTCCATGTTGATTTGGGTTAGAGGGATTTTAATGGATCTGCTGCTTTGTCCTGGGGCTGATGGTGCCAAGAAACATCACAAGAGACAGTCCCCAAGGTCACTGGGGACACCAGAAAGATGCTCAGTGTCTGGATTGACCAGACCTCCTCACAAAGTGGCTTTTGAACTACTGCCAGCAAAAGTCATTGATTCTTTCATGAGGAGCCTGTCCATGGGGATTCTCCAGGCAAGAATATTGGAGTGGTTTGTAATGGTATCCTCCAGGGGATCCTCCCAACCCAGGGGAGGTCTCCTGCATTGCAGGCAGATTCTTTACCATCTGAGCCACAAGGGAAGCCCATTCTTTCATACATCCATTCATTTATTCAGTAAGCTAAGCTACCTTACCATGTGCCAGGCAGTGCACTAGACGCAAATAATTGTAGACAGTAACACTTCCATGAAATAGGACCCTCCTATGAGGGACTTTTAATATTGCGTATGTCTGAAGCTGTCAAAGGATCTTGGCTACTGAACTTTGACTCAAAATATTAATTTTTGCTTGTATATTTTATCTCTTTAGAGTAATATTGTGGTAAATATCTGACGGGTCACAACAGACTGACAATTCTTTGTAGGTTTAAATTTTAATTGGATGATGTGGCCAGTTTAAGTGGAATCTGTGAGGAGATTTATTTCAGATGTGTGGTACCTGATGCTGGAATACTTGGTAGGTTCAATAGATTTTGATGTTAGGAATGGACAGTTCTTATTTCAAAAAAAATTATAACTAGAGTGGTGAATAATTGCCAAGTTTCTGTGACCTTTTCTTTTGTAATAGAAAATCAGGTATTCATTCTTATGAGTTCTGAACAGAAAGCCCATTGGCTTACATGCTTTGCTCTTGTCAGTAAGTTCCCCATTGCATCTTAGCTGTAGGAAAATTAAAGGGGTTCTGGAGACTTCCTCCTCCATAGCTACATTTTAGCTCATGTGGAAATATAAAGTTCCCCAGAACATAGTGGCATTTTCTAATTTGATTCGCTGCCAAGCTGTGGAGACCTATAGAAACTTTGGAGACATGTAGAGATGCATTATACTTTGGAGACAGAATCTAACTCGAGTACCAGCTAGTTCCTTTTCTATGAAAATATGATTTTTCTCCCTAGGAAAGAAAGACGTTGTATTAATATAACATATCTTTTCTTTATGTTTTCTCTTCCAGTCCTCATGGGCTTCTTTTTCTTGTATTCGGTAACAGTGACACCTGAATTGACATGAAAAAAACCTACAAAATATAGCATTGAGAATGACTCATATACATGTGGCGTCTTGGAAACCATGGGTTTGCAGGCCCTCCTGACAGCATTGCAACAGTTGTTCATCTATCCCCAACCAAAACACTCTTGTTTTTGCACCTTACACCTTTATAAGAAGGCCAGCTCCACTTTCCACGAGTGCTGCTTTTAAATAAGCTTTTTCTTATATTGACCTCAAATAAATCTCTCTCTGACCTGTTCACAGTGGTCCTAATTCTGCCCTCCAGAGTAGTAAAAACCACCCACTGCCTCCATTCTTAGAAGATGAACTTTCCTCGTAGAGCACCAGGATGATCAAAGCAATTCACAGTAAACTATTTTGTTTCCTTGTCCTTCTAGATCAAAATGTCCCTGAACATTCACTCATTTTCTCCCCTCCTCCCATCTTTCAAAGGAAGGAGAGTCTTTCTTTGGCAATGATGATGTTCTTGACTTTGTCCCCTCTCTTATTTGTGACCTTGCCTTTTCAGCATTCCCTTCCTCTTGTTCCTGAACATTTGTTGTTTTACCTCAGTTTTATAATCTCTTTCTTCTCAACTCATGACCATGCTTCAATTTCTTCTATCCTAAAGGAGCTGTCAATCATCTCATCAAACCACAATGCCTCTCTGTCTCTGCCAAACAGCTGTAAAAATACTGTCCTTGAAACCTCCATCGCCTTATCCTGACTCACTTTTATACCTTTGGGTAAATGGTATGCTGAAAACACAGAAGTTTTTTTTTTTTTTTTTTTACAAAATTGTCGTCCACTATCTTTTAAATTTGAATAATGGTTAAAGTTCTTCTTTTGTCACTGAATGACACTTGGGAAAATCTCTCAAGACTTTTCTGTTCCCTTGGGATTCCATGATGGTTCAGTAGTTTAACCTCTGAGCTTCCACTTCCGGTGGTGCTGGTTCAATCCCTGGTCCATCGCCTCTTCCTAATTCACTTTTTATACCTTTGGGCAAATGGTAGCTGAAAACATGAAAGTTTTTTTTTTTTAATTTACAAAATTGTCCCCCATTATTGCTTCAAAAAGTTATGATCAACCTAGATAGCATATTCAAAAGCAGAGACATTGCTTTGCCGACTAAGGTCTGTCTAGTCAAGGCTATGGTTTTTCCAGTAGTCATGTATGGATGTGAGAGTTGGACTGTGAAGGCTGAGTGCTGAAGAATTGATGCTTTTGAACTGTGGTGTTGGAGAAGACTCTTGAGAGTCCCTTGGACTGCAAGGAGATCCAACCAGTCCACTCTGAAGGAGATCAGCCCTGAGATTTCTTTGGAAGGAATGATGCTAAAGCTGAAACTCCAGTACTCTGGCCACCTCATGCAAAGAATTGATTCATTGGAAAAGACTTTGATGCTGGGAGGGATTGGGGGCAGGAGGAGAAGGGGAGGACCGAGGATGAGATGGCTGGATGGCATCACTGACTTGATGGACGTGAGTCTTAGTGAACTCCGGGAGTTGGTGATGGACAGGGAGGCCTGACGTGCTGCAATTCATGGGGTCACAAAGAGTTGGACACGACTGAGCGGCTGAACTGAACTGATTGCTTCCAGTGCAGGGGATGCAGGTTTGATCCCTGGTCAGGGAATTAAAATCTCACATGCCTTGCAATGAAAAAAACAAAACATAAAACAGAAGGAATGTTATAACAAATTCAATTAAGACTTTAAAAATGATTATTATTATTTAAAGCTTATTATTGTAAAAAACATCTTTAAGAAAAGACTTTTCTATTCTTTCCTAAGATAGTAAAAAGTGTTATGACCTCTTCTAGCTACAAATCTTCATCTCAATTCAGAAGAGTAAACATGTAGTCCTACGTAGTAGTCACTCCAAATTGGAATGGTTTTTCGTTATGGATCCAGGGCCCAATGTAGTGAGTTCTTTCTCTGCAGGGAAAAAAAAAAAAAGTGGGATTGATACCTTGTCTCCTCTTTACTCACCACCTCTCTGCTATTGATCCTTCCAGGATCGGAGTAGGGAAGGGGGCAGTGGAGCCAGGTGATGAGGAGCAGGTGACAGGTCCTTGTGACTGTGCTGCGGCGGCCCAGCCTCTCTGGGCATGAGAGCAGGTGCTCAGCAAAGTCTCTTGTTGAGTGTTTGCATCGGTTCCTCAGGGACTCTCACTGGGAACATTCAGCTCTTCTTCAATGTGGTCAGTGTAGTTTCTTCCAGTTTTGGCTGCTTCTCCCTCAGTCCTTGTGTTCCAAAGCTCTGCTTGTTGGCCTCAGATGATCCTCTTGAGAAGAATGTAAATCATCTTCATGCCAGCTCACTCCCTCAGACCTGTCACTGCATTCATATGTCTTTTGCCCCAACCACAGGCCACTCATTGCCAGCGAATCTCCTTTACTCTACTGCCAGAGGTTCTCGGAAGAAAAACCAGACACTCAGACATCAGGCTGTTATCTCCCTCCATCCATGGATGACACTGACTGAGCTCTTCAGATCTCCCAGGGGAGCCCCAGCTGGGATGAGAGGGAGCATCTTCCCTCCTTTGGGGTTCAGAGGTTCACAGCACAGCTCTTTCTAAAGAGATCTGTCTCAGAAGTCCCCTTTCTCTCTAATGAATTAAGCCTTTTATACCTTTGAAAGTGGGTAAGAAGACTTAAGGCCAGCAATCGTTTCTTTGCATCTACGTGGACCTTTCTAGAAGCTTATCCATCTCACAATTCACTCTGTGTATCTGATACACATTCCTTTGGAGTTTGGATGAAAATCTCATTTCCCTTTACATAATAGTTTCACTGAACAAGGATGATAGTCACATTACTATATCTCGTATTCTCCATGTTTTTCCTTCTTGACTCCTTGGAGGTATTTGTTTTGTCTTTATTTTTTTGTTGGAGTATAACTGCTTTACAATTTTGTGTTGGTTTCTGCTCTAGACAAAGTGAATCAACAATGCCTCCACAGGTACTCCCTCCCTCTTGGACCACTCCCACCTTCCCCACCCATCTAGGTCATCACAGAGAATATTTTTTTGTTGGAGTATAACTGCTTTACAATTTTGTGTTGGTTTCTGCTCTAGACAAAGTGAATCAACAATGCCTCCACAGGTACTCCCTCCCTCTTGGACCACTCCCACCTTCCCCACCCATCTAGGTCATCACAGAGAAGTTTCCTGTGCTACACAGCAGATTCTTGCAAGCTATTTACATTACCCATGGTAGGTAGTGTATTTATGTCAAACCTAACCTCTTAATTCATCCCCTTCCTCCCTTCCCCACCCCCCCAGCCCAGCTCCTGAATCCATGCATTCATTCTGTACATCTGTGTCTCTACAAAGAGGTAGAGATGAACATAATTCCAGGGCAGGAGTAGAGACACATTGGACATTTTCGGTGATGCCCCTCATCCTTCGTGGTCTGTCCTGTTCTTCTGCCCACTTCCTTGACTCTGCCTAAGATTCTTTCAAGTTTATTCTAGTGTCATAGAGCCCCTCATAATTGTTTCCTAAGATTCATTCCTCAACTCTTTTTTCTTTTTTCTACTTAATTGCTGTCTGTTCCTAGCCAAATTCATCTACCTTAATGGTTTCAGCAGTGATGGTTATGGTAGACAGTGATGTGACAAATGGCAACCAGATGGTATGCAATAAGCAGAGCCTTTGAAGTATGTATAATTTTCCCAATTTTACAATTAAGGAAATTAAGGCTTTGATGATAAGCAATTTGTCCAAGGCCACACAGCTAGTTAGTGTGGAAGGCAGAGTTCAAACCCAAGTTCGTTTATGTTTGACAACACATGCTTCATCTTTGAGTGTACCTCCTCTCAAATATATGTCTCTAACCCTGAACCATATTTCCAGCTTTCTCTTATGAACTGCTTTCCAGTTTTTCCATAGCCACCTGAGATTCAGCACAGCCCACAGCTGAACTTACCATCTTCTTGGTCAACTTTGTTCTCCTCTGTGTTCCCCATCCCACTGCCTAGCCTCAGCCTTCTCCTTAACCCCAAGGCTGTCACCATGGAGCTGTCTTCTGTTGTCCGCTCACCTTCACTCCTCCCATCCGACAGTTTATTCTCCTGATTTCCATTGTCACTGCCTTTATCTTGGGTTACTTTCTCATAATCTCTTGCTTAGACTCATAAAGATTCTTCGCTTTGGTTTCCTGATGCCAGTCATGCTTGCACACAGATTGATTCTCCTAAATTCCCTTGACGAGCCCTCCACCGCCCAGGTCCTCCTTGGCCTGCAGTTCTAGTCCTCCCAGGCAGCAAGTCAGCTTTGTTGTGTCTTTGTAGAGGGTTCTCATCACTTTCCTTGTCCCATGTCTTCCGTCCACAGTACTGCTCACTGGTCTCCCCAATGACTGCTTTATTTTTTGTGTCTCTGGCTTTGCTCATACTGTCCCATCCACCGGGAATGTTCTTCTTCCCTTTCTCCTGTGTCACCCAAAACCCAACTCCCTTCTGTCCTTTGAGGTTTCATTCAAAAGTGGCCTTTGGCATGTGGAACTCTGCTCCATGTTATGTGGCAGTCTGGATGGGAGGGTAGTTTGGGGGAGGATGGATGCATGTGTATGTGTGGCTGAGTCCCTTTACTGTTCACCTGAAACTACCGCAGCATTGTTAATTGGCTATTTGTGTTGTAGTTTAGTCACTAAGTCATGCCTGACTCTTTGCGACCTCCTGGACTGCAGTGCACAAGGCTTTCCTGTCCATCACTATCTCCTGTAGTTTGCTCAAACTCATGTTCATTGAGGTGCTGATGACTATACCCCAATACAAAATAAAAAGCTCAGTGTTAAAAAAAAAAAGAGTGGCCTTTGTGTTAAAACCTCCTCCATCTACTTGGTTTCAATCGATTACTAATTTATCATTCTTTTTATCCATCTTTATCTCATTTCATTCTCAGAAGAATTCTTGCCATGTGGGCCTACAGTGTCATTAACAGCAGATAAGAAACTGTTCAAAATCACATACTTACTAAGTAATAGAACTGGAATAAAAGCCGGGGACCCTAGACTCCTCATTTCATTTTACTTAAGTGCAAGCGCTTCAGGCTGGTCCTGTGTGTCTTTAATCTATAACACAGCACCTATTACAGTGCCCTGAATATGGTAAGTGCCCAAGAAATGTTAGTCACTCAGTTGTGTCCAACTCCTGCGTGACACCACGTGTTGTAGCCTGCCAGGCTCCTCCGCCTGTGGGGATACTCCAGGCAAGAATACTGGAGTGGGTAGCTCTTCCCTTCTCCAGGGATGGTTGAATCCATGTAGGAGTCTGCTCCACCTGTCAATGCTTCAGATACTTGAGGACTGAGGCCCATTACTTCCCCCTAATTTTTATCCAGGTTTCTTAGGCAAAGCTTTCTTAAGACCACCCTACTATCCCAGGGACTTTCTCTGGGTATTTTGTGGTCAGCAATATCCTTAAAATAAACCCAGCACTGAATTCTGTGCTCCTTGGGGGCTTAGAACAGTATGGAGAATATGAACTTACTTAATAAAGGCATCTAGCTTGTTTACATGCAGCCTCAGAGTGACGATGACCTCTCTATTGCCCAGTAACGCGGGTTCATGCTCAGCTTGTGGCCTGCTGAATTCCCTGGGGCTTCCAATAGTGATGTCAAGTCAGGTTCTCCTTTAAGTGCATATTTGAACCTCCGCCAGGACTTCCATTGCTTTCATGCCAGCCAACATCTTATTAATGTTAGCCAATAATTCTGGCCATTTAAAAGCTTTCCACATCCAAATTCTGCCTGTGGATAAGTAATGACGGAGAATAGAGTTGAAATGAGGTCTGCCTGGTTTGCTGGCCCCTTCTCCTGCCAACTGAGTTCTGCTGCTAGGGGCCTGTCTAGCTGAAGACCGGCAGTAGCATAGCTGCCTGCAAGCTCTCAGACGAAAAGAGAAAGGCATGAAAGGCTATAATAACCTTCATATGTTCCTCGGGGGTGACAGTGGCAGACCAGCCTCAGATTCAGTGTCCAGCTTTGGTTGGGTCATTCTCTTCCTACATCTGGGTAACCGTCTTGCAGAGGAGGACAGCACGTCCTTTTGTCCCCCACCCTGGACCCAGGGTACAGTTCCAGCTCTCTTCTTAACATAGGTCCACAGGGCATGTGCACTCAGGGTTTTGTTCCTGTTTGAAATCTACAGATTCAGTTCCCACAGCAAGAGTGTTAAGAGACTTCTGTGTGTCAAGGATTCTTGGAGTTTCAATAAAGTTCTGGGAAGTTAAATGTCTATTTCCTGGAAAGCAGAGGAACTAAAAGTTACTAAGGAAAAATACTTGGTGTGAAGGTGATTCTAAAATCAAGTTTCAAAATTGGATAATTATTTGATACAAAATTTGGGTAATTATTTGTGGATATAGGTTGTCTTTACAGATTTTCACTCCTGTAGGTATTTGGAATAACTGAAATATAATAAGATCCTGATATTACATGAGTCTTTGCTCCTTACAGCTAGATTTTTTATTTCAGTGGATCTGGAAAGTAAACAAATGGATAAAACTCTTAGTAAAAAAAGAAAAAAGGAGTGACTTATCTTGGTGTATCAATAAGCAAGTGAAGTGAAGAGAAGTCACTCAGTCATGTCCAACCCTTTGCGACCCCATGGACTGTAGCCCCCCCAGGCTCCTCTGTTCATGGGATTCTCCAGGCAAGAATACTGGAGTGGGTTGCCATTTCCTTCTCCAGGGGATCTTCCCAACCCAGGGATCAAACCCAGGTCTCCTGCATTGCAGGCAGACGTGTTAACCTCTGAGCCACCAGGAATGACTTATCTTGGTGTATCAATAAGCAAGGTCATTGTGAAATCAGGAGTCTTCACCTTTTTTTTTGGAGACCTAAACAAATCTGGGACTTCCCTGGTGGCTCAGTGTTAAAAAAAAAATCTGCTTGCCAGTGCAGGAGGCATGGGTTTGAGCCCTGATTCCAGAAGATCCCACATACTGTGGAGCAGCTGAGTCCATGTGCCACAACTATTGTGCCTGCGCCTAAAGCCCGTGCCCTGCAACAGGAGAAGCGACCACAGTGAGGAGCCCACGTGCAGCAACTAGAGAAAACCCCCCAGCACCGAAGACCCAGCACAGCCAATAAATGAATAAAAGTATATTTAAAAAATATAACAGCTCTGAAGGAGTTTCTCTAAATTCATATGAATCTCATCAGATCATCAGAACAAAGCCCCAAACACTCAGCAACCCTGTCAAGAAGTGCCAGCAATAGAAATAAAAGACCCTGCATCTCTGGATGCAGAGGAGGGGATGAGTGAAGGAAAACCATGGTCCAATGGCCAGAGGGAGAGCTAGCATTCTTTTTCTCTCAAGACAACACCAATTTCTCCCTTTAGTTTAGTGATCAATCTCTACCTTTAGTACATCAGAGCCCATGGCTCAGTAATTATCTTCTGATCACTTGTAGGGTGTCCCACCGATATGACAGCTGGGTCGTTTCTCTGGTAGAACCACAAAACTCCCTACTCAACTGTTGAGAACTGAGGTTTTAAATCTTTCGAGTTGATGATCACTGGAAAAAACAAGGTCTCTCCTTTTGTAAGATTGCGCCTCAACTTTAAAGACAGTTTAGCTAAACCTGTTGCTGTTGTTGTTCAGCCACTAAGTCGGGTCCAACTGTTTGCAACCCCATGGACTGCAGCATGCCAGGCTTCCCTGTCCTTCAGTATTTCCCAGAGTTTGCTCAAACTCATGTCCATTGAGTCAGTGATTCCATCCAACCATCTCATCCTCTGTCGTCCTCTCCTCCTCCTGCCTTCAAACTTTCCCAGCATCAGGGTCTTTTCCAATAATTCAGCTCTTTGCATCAGATAGTCAAAGTGCTGGAGCTTCAGCTTCAGCATCAGTCCTTTCAGTGAATATTATGTTTTAATAATTTTTGGTTGTTCATTTCACAATTGATTATCTTTCAACAGAATGATTCTGAAAATGCCATTTAAAGTCAGATTAGGTGACATTAGGATTAGCTTTAAAAACCTGTGTAAAAAAAGGAGTTCTGTTGTTTCTTCTTCCTCAAATGAGATATAAAATGTTACTATATACAATGGATTTCACAAATATGAAAAGTAGGATCGATGAATATACTTTGGAGGGTTTAGAGACAGCATGAAATCAACTTAGTATGTCAAGGGTTCTGATCTTATATGTGTGTATGCATATAGGTATAAATTCTAGTGAATTTGACTGCTATTTAATGAATGTCTATGTGCCAGATCCCATTCTGAGCAGCAAATATTTAACAGTAAATGGCAATGGCACCCCACTCCAGCACTCTTGCCTGGAAAATCCCATGGACGGAGGAGCCTGGTGGGCCGCAGTCCGTGGGGTCACTAAGAGTCGGACATGACTGAGCGACTTCACTTTCACTTTTCACTTTCAAGCATTGGAGAAGGAAAACAGCAACCCACTCCAGTGTTCTTGCCTGGAGAATCCCAGGGATGGGGGACCCCTGTGTGTGGGGTCGCACAGAGTTGGACACGACTGAGGTGACTTAGCAGCAGCAAAGTGAGAAAAAAACTTTTGCCCACATGGAGCTTGTATTCTGGGAGAGGAAGGTATTTAATCAGCAAACTCATAAGTGAATTGCATAACCATCAAAGATAAGTGCAATGAAGAAGGAAGTAGGGAGGGAAGGGAGAGTGTGTGGGGTGGCGTGGATGGGAGTGCAGTTGTAAATAATGCACGATTGACTCGAGCAACGTGGGACTTAGAGGCACCAACCCCACGTGGTTGAAAATACAGGTACTGCTCGCTCTGCCTCAAAAACAAAGACACCGATGTCTGACTCACCAAGGGTAGGACACCAAAGCAGTCTGGATAGAATCAGGGCTCAGACCCTAATTCTTTTGATTCTGCTCATTGAGATCTCTAATCAAACATGAGCCACCCACACTCTGCAGTGTGATTTTCAAGCACATCATCTCATTTCATCTGACTCTGCAGTTCTCTTTCCTTGTTCCACACACCTGGCTTCACAAACAAATTGCAAGTTTAGGTAAGGCATAGTGTCCTTGAGGATTCAAGCATGGGAGACACTAATGCAGAATAATTCTGCATAAACTTGAGCTTCAGTGTGGTCTACTTATACGGCGTCTGCTTGCTTTGTTTCAGTGCATGTATTCAAGTCTGTATACATAACCTGATCTGCCTGCAAACAGCACGATGAGAGCTATCCAAAACAACCACCAAAATACACAAAAAATTCTTGACTTAAAGATAATACAGTTAATATAAAGAATGCTTTGAAAAGGGAGATATGCAACTTAGACCACATTCAAATGGAGCAAGACTTTTTCTTAATCTGAGGCCCAAGAAAAGTTTTTTTGTCAAACTGATTGATAGTATTATTTTGGAAATACCCTTTAGGATGTTTCTCTTTATTTGGACCAATCTTATAGACTAGTTAATAGATGGCATCATTTCTGTAGCTTGGCCTGAAAGTGGTGATAGCGTTAGCATCTTTTATACAGTCCCTTAAATGCGCTGCAGCTAATTATATAATTTCTCATCTTTGGTTTGTAGCTAGCAGCAGGACTCTGAATTATTTAGAGTGATGATAATTCTCTTGCTTAACTCTCTTTGCTAGCAGTTTGCAAAGGAAGCTTGGCCCAGGCCGCCTGTGGCAGCGTCCCCTTGGGAGAATTCTCACTCATCTCTCTCTCGGTCACTCCTCTATCTAGCAGATTCCTAAGGAGGACAGGAGGAGGGGTGTCTGGAGCCCATCAAGCAATCTATGAACTTGCCAGTTAGGGCAGGAAACTGATTCAGAGATTATATGCTCACCTTTGGATCTGAATGGTGAATTATTCTCAAGCAACCATCCAAGTGCAGCGGATGATTCTCAAAAAATATTGTCTAGGGATTTCCATGGCAGTCCAGTGGGTAGGACTCTGTTCTTCCAGTGCAGGGGACACGGGTTTGATCCCTGGTCAAGGAACTAGGATCCCACATACTGGGAAGTGTGGCCAAAAACGATTAAAAATATAGTCTAAATTGGGGGTCCGCACCTTTTTCTGCAAAGAGCCAGATAGTAAATATCTTAGGCTTAGCAAACCATATGGTCTTCGTTGCCACGCCTCAGCTCTGCTCATGCCATGTGAAGGCAGCCTTAGATAATACGGAAGTACACCAGCAGGGATGTGTTCTAATCAAACTTTTTTATCTGGCTGTGGCCTGGTTTAGCTTGCAGGCTCCAATTTGGTGAGCCCCAGTCTGAATCACTGATTTTTTAATCTTCTGGGGAATATGTTCCTTCATGAGGACTTAATGAGAGGTATCGACCCTACTCCAGAAAAATAAAGGTTTCCATGCACAGCCATGTGTACACACACATACACATATCCCAGACAGCACCGCCGTGCGGCGGTGATGGTGCACATGTCCTGTGGCACGTGGTCCAAGCACTGGTGGGAGGAGGACCAGTCAGCTCTGCTGGGTCTGTTGCCTGAATCTGTTTGACCTCAGAGAAATGGAAAGCAGCTCAGATGCTGTTGTAGCATCCAGATGACCTGACTACCTCCAGGATCAGATGGACACAGCCTCCTGGGAGCTTATCTTTGCCTTGAGGTCATCTCTTGTTATAACTCTTGGTAATTGAAAAATTGGCCCAGATGTGCATTGCGTGACTTTTAATTAATGTAAAAGTTCGGCTTCTATTTAATGATCATTGGCGGTGGTGGCTCTTTTTGCTTCTGATGATAAAACAGCAACCTTCTGCAAGTATACCTCCCTGGCCTTTTCCAAAACACAGTCTGAGGCTGTGCTTCCTGTTCGCAGACTCTGACTCACTGGTGAATCAAGGGGACTGAGGCAGCCCCCATCCTTTGTTCAGCGCCACCAGCTTTGTCATTTGTCTTGTAGCCTCTACCCCCTGCTGCTCCCTCTTAAACCTGCTAACACCCACATGGTTGACTCTCTCCTCCCTCACCATGCTTCTCAGGCTCAGGGCAGCCCACCAAGGCCTGGCTGTCCTCCCAGTGACTCAGATGCACTTTACACAGCTCAGGGGAAAGGAGGTGAGATAGTAAAGCTGGGGGTGTCCTTGGCACAGCCCCCAAACTAGGGCAAAGTCTGGTTTCTTTCCTGAGCCAGACTAGAGTGTGACCTCAAGCAGGTCATGGAGGGCCTCCCCCAGGAGCCCTGCACCCTGGATTCCAAGGTCCTCCTTGACTGTCTGCATGTGAGGATCTTAGTTCCCTGACCAGGGATTGAACCTTCACCCCCTGCAGCAGAAGCTCAGAGGCTTAACTCCAGGCTCTCCTTTCTTTATTCCTTATCTGAACACAGAATTTGGGGAGATCTTTCAAGCTACCCGCCCCCCGCCTTTTCTTAGGCTCTCTTTCATTCTTTCACTGGTTAATTTACTGGCGGGTCAATCTCTCTTCATGCTCCTCAAGATCCTAGTTGACTGCAGTTCTTTAGGATGGCAGTGGGGAAGCCCAGTCATTTTCTGAAACAAAGGAAAGAGCAACGGGCTTTCCGTTTTGAGAGGCATGGTTTTCAAGCTCTGTTTCTGTATGTTGGTCCAGGCGGCAGCTCTCTGGGCCTCTGCTTCTCCATGTCCTAACCATGTCCTAACCAGAGCTTCATGGGGCTTGGAGGTCAGATATCCGTTTTGGCACCAGTTGGGCCACTTAGAGCTGTGTGACTTTGGAGGAGTGTCTCCCAGCACAGGCTTCCCCAGGTAGCACTAGTGGTAAATAAAGAACCCGCCTACCAAAGCAAGGGATTTAAGAGACGAAGGTGTGATCCTTGGGTGGGGAAGATCCCCGGGAAGAGGACATGGCAGTCCACTCCAATATTCTTGCCTGGAGAATCCCCATGGACTGAGGAGCCTGGTGGGCTGCAGTCCGTGGGGTTGCAAAGAGTCAGACCGAACTGAGTGAGTAAGCAAAGCACAGTAAGTGGTAGAGTTGGAATCAAGCCATTTAAAATCGAGTCTAGTTTTTTTTTTTTTTTTTTG